>VTPC01007064.1:0-45100 GCA_011009095.1 Ignelater luminosus
TTTTTTTGGACCATACTGAAAGGTGCGGATGAAATGACTTAGATTTGTAGAAAAGCATTTGAAGAAATGTGACCCCAGAAAAATAGAAACTCCGAAGGAAAAGAAAAAAGCAGCAAATATAGTACATGAGAAGAAAAAATGTAATAAGAAGTTGCACAGAATATATACCAAGGAAGATGAAAACAAGATTGCTGATCATGTTGGTATATGTTCCATCTTGACATAAGTCATTACACATAGAATCACAGTTTGAAAGAGTACCTCAGCCTCAAATTTACATCAGACTTACAAAGATATGTTTCCACATACAAACATTACTTATCGATTTTATGCCTAAGCTTTTAATAGAAAATCTTCTGATGTGAGTTTCAAACATTCAGGAACAGATAAGTGATTTGCTGTCAGATCAAATTAAAGGAAACCCAGAAAATGAACAGGCTCAAATAAATCGTCTTTTTTATCATCGGAATTCAGGCTATAAAACGATTCAGTAAGATTATGACAATCCTCAATTGGAAGTAACGTATGCACGTCGTCAAGGATTTGCAGCAACAAAAATGGAAATGAAATTGATTCCTGTGTATTGAAATTATTCTTGAATGGTATAACAACAAGATAAAATAAAAGGATTTTAATGCTCTAGATTTAGTTGAAAGTATATTTGCTATGGTGGAATACAGATTTTCGATCTTTCTTCATTCAGTTCTTAGTCAAGATTTTACTCAGACAATTAGGGCGACGCACTGTGGTCCGAAACGGTAAAAAAGTGTGACAAAAGTCGAAAATGTAATAAAACGTATTAGAAATAGGTATTTGGAGTCGCTGATTTCGAATTTGATGTTCTTTTTTGAAAAAAGAACATGATGGCGAATCAAATATGGCGGATATAAAATGAAAAAAATCTAATCAGTATAAAAATGCGTTTCAAAAGTATCTATTTAATAAGAAAAACGAAGAAATCTAATTTTCTTTATTTTACTCTTTGGAGAAATCTTCAGAACTTTCTGATTCATCAGATTTTGGCACATGGTCTTTATTATCACTATGATCTGGTTCCAGTAAAAGTTTTAGTGCTTCCGAAAATAAAATATTACTTGCTTTTGGCAGAGTTTTTTTTAAACTTGTAATTGATGGGTCTGAAGATATCAGGAGTCGCTGAAAAACGTCTTCCATTGTTTTTTCACGTGAACATTTTCACGAAAAGCCATCCCGATACTTTTTTATATCTTTATTTCGCGACTCCTGAGCATCTTCAGATAATTGCCCGATCGGTAATATGCAAGATTTTACAATTGTAGCTCTATGGATTAACACTTTGTGTTACCATATTTAGGTTTCGGACGATCAATAATTAAACCTTACTGCTCCTTAAATTCTTTCGCGGTTTTTCGATCAGCTGTAATTTTCTTGTTTTCCTCAGTACGTGCCTGCCATTGCTTAATTCCAAGTTTCTACCCTAAATGTAATAAGCATTCAAAAAAACGAAACGCGCATGCAATGTTGAGAGCCCCAAATTCAATGCTCAAGTGTCTATTGCTTTGTCCTTAATTAAGTCAATTTTGTTGAAATTTTTTGAAGTCGCTTTGCACAAAGAACATCGCATGGATGACTTTGTCGACGTGAACACTTTACACACTTTCCCATCTATCATTGTAAATACCATATCATAATGTATTATTATGTATTTGCCATCCATCACGATATTAAAAGGAACAGGACGTAAAATTTGTTCATCTATGAAATTTTCTCCTCACAGTCGACTCTACGTTTTCGTGCAAAAATTGCAATCTTATTAATCTGCAATATCTCGGAGAAGGGGTCTAGGATTTTTCCAAACTATTATTTCCTTGTTCGATTTAAGATCCTTGGCTGAAAGTATCAATGGTACTAATGATGTAAGAAAAACGTGTGATTCCGAGCAAGTATCATCGCTGAAAGACTGTTTATATTCACTTTGCCTAGAACTACCGTCACAATCCCATTTTACAATGAGAGTAATTTTTTGAACTATTTTTGAATCTAACATTTGAGCAATGTCTTGTTGTAGTTGCAAAATTCTTTCAGCGGTATGGGCCAGTCGAGGTTGTAATTTAACTTTTGCACTCTGTTACTGTTATATTTGATGGGTAACATCGCTGTTCAGCTTCTAAAACTTTGTGGTAAGATGGTAAAAAAGGAGAATTATGTTCCTTGGCAGCATCTCTCATAACCTTGTATTGGTGTTTCGATAATTTTGCATTGACAATAAGGCAAAGTGTTCCATTGTTAGACATCTCTTTTGGGCTGGTCATAATTTATTATTATTTAGCTTTCAGTAAAACCGGTATAACAATGGTTGAAGCACAAAAGGCAGGTTAATCATTACATATCTTATTTGAGAACACTTCAGTCTACTCAGTTCTAGTACTGAAATCGCATGATCTCATGGGATCACAACTTTTCTTCTATTTAAGTAAACATGTATTTGTAAACCAATATTAGATATGTAATTAATCTACTCTCCACCAGGAATATTCATGATCAAACCAAATTACAATCGATCAACTATGTAAAAAGTTATTCATAATTGAATATCGGTCTTCAATCGATGCACATCATGTGTTGTATTTTGACACATAACCGATAGACTTTGCCATAAGATACAGCCGGAACATTAGAAGGTAGACTGTTTCCGTTTTTTCTGTATCATGTACACTAACTCCCTCTTTACCAGATTCCATTGTACTAAATCTGAAATTCTGACTTACGTTTTTCGAATTTGTCACACTTTTACGGTTTCGGACCACTGTGTGACGTAAACAAATTGTAAATGCATAGTTCCTAAAGATTTGGTAAAACCGATCGCAACCACTAGACAAGTCCAACCTTTTGTCGTAACTATAATGAAAAAAGATTCTTTAAGGTAACATCTAGCCTTTATATCAATAAACAGAAACTCAATGGATAAAAGTGCAAATATGTGAAACATTAAGAAAGATGGAAAAGTCGGAAACTGTGAATCTACAAGTTTAGTTTGTTTTATTTAAGCCAAATAAGAGTTTTAATACTTTATATGCGATTATCTCAGGGAAGAGTTTCAGTCCTTACTGAATTTAGTTTCCATTAAAGCAAGGTAAGAAAAAAAATGTAAATTATTTGTGCTGATCTGCAGTTTTGAGTTAACTATACAGAATGTTCTAATGATATATGGAAGGAGAATAGTCGTTATTTGTAAAAATAAAAAATGTTACCTGGACAGCACAACTACCTCTACATTTTAAAATTACCAGCAGCAAGCCGAGTGCTTCAAAAAAGCTTAACATGCCGACTTTTTTGTTTTTTAAAATTATTTACCGTTAGAACACCTTGTATAACTATCACAAAACACGAATACTTTGTATCTTTCTTCTTACTTACTCGACCTGTGCTTGTCTGTAAAGTTTCAGGCAAATGGGCGTATAATGACTGAAAACCTTTCCTTAATTTCAGAGTTTGGATACTTAGAACGTTATTTAATTACGCTCTTCAACTATGCTTTAGTGGTTCTGACATTGAAAAGCAGATACCTTCCTTAAACTAAGAACTTGACACTTAGTACTATTATACAGAGTGTTTCCTAATGATGGTAAAAAATTTTAATAGATAATTCCTGGGCTAATTATTTTAAGTAAAAAAGTTCATATAAACAAGTGTCCTAAAATAAGCCCCTTTTGAGATACAGGGGAATTATTATCTATTAAAAATTTTTACTATCATTAGGGAACTCCCTGTATACTCTCTGTATTCATTTCAATATTGAATAAACGACTGTGAATCAAGAAACTGAACAAATCTCAATTTTTTCCTGAACTCTGTTTATGTGTTTTCGGCACAAGAATGTGCCATAGGCACGATAGGATTAGGCACTACTATCGTCGTGGCAAATAAGACAACTTAAGCTGACAGTATCAGTTTATCACACGAAGGTGCGTCAAGAAATTTTACTATAGACGCCAAATATTCTGTTTAGTAAAATTAAAACTCATTTCTTAAGAATTACAGATATTTCCAAGAAAAAGATGCATGTAAGCAGTGTATGTTCTATAAAAGTTATAATTTCTGTTCCATAATGTAGAGATACATATGTAAGGGGTTTCTCAATCGATAAGACTTTTCTTTATCGTCTTGCATAGTAAATAATTACTGACTTCTACGCAATACATTTCTACAAAGAAAAAGTAAAACAAACATAAAGAAAAGAGATAATTAGATCAACATCTACAAGCGTATATATTTCTAATTTGATTACAAATTCAGGATTACTACATATACTGTAACTTATGCAAGACACACAGTAGACCAGAAAGCCTAAATATTGTTTTGCCTTTGAAGTTCTCTAATGTCTATAATAACAGCGGATTCAGTATACTATACAATACATAACGATTAAATTAATTATGTTTTATGTATTTGTTCTATATAAAAAATGTAGTTACTAGAGATAATTATAATAAATGAGTTAAAGCTACTTCCTACCCACAATCGGCTTTATATGCTTAGAATTTCTACAATTGTTATAGTGCTAATTTGATAGAACCGAGTTCATTTTATTCGTAACTAGCTTGTAAATTGGGAACTTTAAAGTAAAATTACGCAATACTCCTCTCTAGCAGAATTTAATGCCCAAATAATGAAATAAAGATTTTTAGAAAGAGTAGCAGGACAACATGTACTATCCACTAAAAAACTAATACCAATGATAATAAGCAGTACACAGTTTAAACATAAAGGCAACCATAAAAATAATCTGGAGAAACTCAGGTGGACAATTTTACACAAAGAATATAAAAGAGTATAAAAGGGGGTAACGGAGTAACCATCTCCCCCTCTTCAGAAAACACAAAGTAGATTCTTTTTGATATTCAGGTTCTTTATAAATACAATATACATACATTATCAAACTAGGTGTGGTGTTACTCTCCTCAAGATTTAAACTTGAATACGCCACTAGGTGTTAACCTCGAGAAGGAGACAAAATTTTATTAGAGATATACGCTCTTTTAGAGGAACGAACTGCGATGGAGATTATTATATGGTCATATTAAAACTAAGGAAAAATAGCGATAAACTGCCTAAAGCCAACAGAAAGAAGAATGATTTCGATAATCCCGACATACAGAAAAAAATCTAGAGAAGAAATATGCAAGAATTTAAAACCAATGAATTTGCTAAGTGAAACCCTAGATACCTAGAAAAATACCATAATAAAAACCACTGACAAAGTTCTACCTCGACGATAAAAGCAAACATCTTAGAGTGCCAACAACTACTATTGCAAAAACACATACTATATCAAAAATGTTTAGCAGCATATTACCAAGACAACAGAAGGAATTCGAAGAATTAAAGAAAACTATGCAAAGAATTAAAACGAGACAGATCTACACGAGATATATAAAAAGTTATACCACAAAAGACAAATTCCCACAGGTTGAAAGAAAGGTATAATTTCCCCAGTTTCTAAAATCAGGAATAGCAATTGTGTAAACCATGATACTAACAGTATGTAAAAGAAGTTTAAATACCCTTCGTATAAAAATTTCTTTGAAACCATGATGTTGCTAATTTGGATGTGTGCTTTGGATCTCCATTTTGTTGGAGTGTAAACTGTCGAGAAAGTCTAGCTAACTGTGCATCTTGTGGTAGTTTTCTTTGCAAAATCTCGACATAGACTTCTTTGGTCGTGATTTTCTCAATAAATTCAAGTTCCCCAACATCAGACGAAGCAAAGGAGGCCCACACCATAAAACTATCTATAACATCAAATAATATCTTGACAAAAATATTGTAGAATCATGTTCACAGTTGCCTATTATTTTGAAAGTGGCTTTTCTGGTGTTTCCATAGTTATACAACAAAAGAAACTGAATCCAGACTAAATAACTAGTTCTAAGATAAGAATGTCTGAAATAAAAAGTACTACTTACCTTCTTCATATTTAATTTTCCTCTTTTTCTCCATTTTCTTTTAATGCCATCTGAACCAAACAACACAATTTTGGACTCATCATTAAATAAAATTTGCCTCCATTGCGCTATAGTCCATGAAGCTTGATATCTTGCCCACTGTGAACGTCTCTTCGTATTTCTCCTACTCAAAAAAAGCTTCTTACATACGACTTTTTCTGTAAATCCCTCCTTTTTCAACCTATTTCAAATAGTTTGTGGGTGCACTCTAATTTCATGCTTAATTTCTCTCTTATCTCTCTTCACTTTATTGATTATGAAACGATCAATTCTCAGAGAAGTTATTCTCATACGTTCACATCGAGATAAACCTGCCACCATGCCAGGTTTTTTTAAATTCTGGCATTTTCCCATAACCTTTAACATCTTTATGGTATTTGATTACTAATTCTCGAATTGAGATAGAAATCTATAACCTTTTCCTATTTTGTAAGTAAATTTTAGGGATTCGTATTTCTGGCTTTTTGGCAGCTAAAAAGTTAGTATTTTAAAACTGATTTTAGTATCTATAGTGACACAACAAAAAAGTATAACCACAGAAATACCAGTAAAACCAAGCTAAGACCACTTTTAAAATAAAAACCCTTTTAACTGAGCGACCGTTGATATAGCCAAAATTCTTGTCCAAATATTATTTAATACTGTAGGTAGGTTAGGATTATGTGGATTTTTTGCAAAGAAAATTGCCACCAAGCGCACGATGAAGTGGACTCTCTCGACGCTTTATGTTTCAGCAAGATCGAGATCCATAGCGCACATCCAAGTTAGCAACATCATGGTTTCAAATAAATAAAATTAAAGTTTTGGACTGGGTTCTTCAGTCTTCTGATTTTAATGCTATAGAGAGTTTGTAATCAATTCTAAAAGTAACAGTAGCTCAAAATAAGTCAGGGTTACTAACTACTTTAAAAGAAATAATTTCAAGAGAAAGGCAAAGCTTTGACCCAAATCTATTAAAAAAATTAGTAGAATCGATGCTAATTCGATGTAGCTCGGTAATTGCTACGAATGGTGGTCACACCGATTATTGACAAAGGGGTGTTTAAATTTTTTTTGCTAAAGTTCTCTTATAAAAATTAGTTATTTTTTGTTCAAACGAAAGGTTGAGTTTAATTTTTTTGTTTAATAATTATGAATTAATGAACGAAGAACAAAAACCATGTTTTGTTTTTTCAACTTATCGATTAACATTTTTTTTGTTTGATGCTTGTTTATTTTTATATGAAGGGTGTTTAAACTTTTTTTACATACTGTAATCACAAATTATAGTCTATGCTGTTACTATCTAAACCTAAACCAGATTTTCTAAGCGTAATGACTCGGCATTACGGTCTTATAATAAACGAAGTCAAAATAAAATAAATGCTTGAGGTTTGTAAAAACAACACATCCAAATAGAAAGACAACTACAAATTCCAAACTATAATTTCAAAGAAGTTGTAAGCTTTAACTATTTGGATGTGATGCAAGACAACTGCAATGGGGTAGAAATAGAGAAGAAAATGAAAGCAGATCTTGGAACGCACTGTACTCATCAACATATTATAAACAGTAAATACATAAGCACAGGATGAAGACTAAAAATATATCGTACAGTTAATAGACTAGTGATAACCTACGCAGCCGAAGCCTGAAATTTTAATAAAAAAGATGAAGAAAGAATAAGAATTTGTGACAAGAAAATCTTAAGAGGGCTATTTGGTCTTAGAAGAGAAGAGAAAAATAGCAGAACCTGAATGAACCCTGAGTTACCAAAAATATTTGAAGCGGAATTCATAGTAAAATACATAGTAGATACAAAGGCTGAAATGGAATGTCCAGAAGAGTAAGGAGATGGGTCGACAACACAAAAACTAAAGGAAAGCCAAAGATTAGTTGGAAAGCTTGTGTACTGAGTGACATAAAAGTGTCATACATATATTAAAAATTTGGGTAATATTTTTAAAATGAAAAACCATAAACAATGGTTTAAAATTTGCGAATCAGCTGATAATTTATTCTGAATTAGATTATCCCACTATCTTTTAGTATGGTGAGGGCAATAACAGGCTATATCCCCCAAGAGAATTCACCGAAGAAGAAGAAACTTAAGCTCTAAAAATCGAATCCCTCCGTTTGAAATGAAAAACACAAAGCAGTTACCATAATTTAGAAAAAAACAGAGATTAATAAAAGTGACTAAACTATATCTATTTATAAAGTAATGGAAGAATTGAACGGGCATGACAAAAAAAGAAGTAAACAAAGTGTAACGAAAACAGCTAAACCCGTTTGGATTTAAGAAATGTGATTGATAAACAATAGTGTTGTAGTCGACACTTTCCTCCCGCTTTGCTTCTATTGCGGTCGTAGATGCCTTGACTATTGTCGTACGATCTCATACTCTCTCTGCTCTCGTTGCCTACCAAACGCCATCCGAAATACACGACAAGTATGTACGTGGTTTCCGATCGGCTCTCGCGCTACCGTTCGTCATCGAATTTCTTACTATAGCGTGCGAGTGTGGTAATACCGTTTTGAGATAGGCCATTTGTAGCTAAAGTAGCATACAGCATAGATACCAAAGCTGTACATTCATCATCGCCATCCTGCTGTACTATAATATAATATCATCTTATATGACACTGTCGTCGTCATTAAATAACGAACAATTTTGTCAGCCAAATTGCCTTCCACCAACAACGACGCAATCACACCACCCTTAGCTTCAGTACACATAGTCGACTCATTCCACTTTTGCCAGCGCAGACCGTTAACTCAGAACCACATCAAGCATAATAGCCTGTTACTACAACTACCACACCAAGACCGAAAATGGAGGAACCACGCCAACTGACCTGCCTCGACGTTTTTAATGACTTTGGTCTTCTTAGAAGGAAAAGTAATATTAAATAGTAACAGTGGCGTATAGCATAATTTCTTAGTGCATGGGAGGATGTTTAAAGTTCTTATACAGGGTGTTTGAGTTTGAAGCTTGATAACTTCGGGAGGTGATAGAACATCGAAAAATAAGTGCACTTTGTCGTATATAAGACAACGTATGACCTTACTATAGGGGCTGTAGAATTTGCGAGATCTGGAAAAGTCTAATTTTGCGGGAATGGCTTTTTTGCTAAATTGAATGTAGAATTTAAAAACGTAATATTAATTAGTTTTCCAACTTTTTCCAGAAGTGTGGGTGCCCCTTTCTAAGTCTCCTCCCACGGTAAGAAGACCAACAGTAAAATATTATAGAAAGATAGATCTTCTGTAGTACAACCAAAATTAAATGTTTATGCAAATACCACACATGGTTATGGAGATATTAATGAAATAAATTTTTTTGTGTAACTTTGACATCCTGTATCTTGAAAGTTAATCCTTTTTTGATATAAGCTTATCTGGCAAACTGCACTAATTTTTCGATATTCTATCACTTCCAGAGGTTGTCGAAATCCAGACTGAAACACCCTGTATATTAATTTGCATGAGGGATAAAAGGAAAAAAAGAGAGAAACAAGGGAAGCTTTTGGCAGTAAGCCCCTTAAATGTTATGGGGAGTATTGTGGCACCACCGTAATTATAGACGACTTAATCTAAAGCCTATTGTAATCTTCTGTGTGTTTCTAATATCCAACAGTTTGATTTATGCGGGCCATTATGTGTATCTGTTCTATGTCTCTCTAAATTTATATGAAAATATTGCATTAACGTCATCTTTCTGTATTCGACCATATGACTAAGAATCCAATAAAAATATCACTACATCTACATATTTTTTAGGATTTTGGTAAAGGCAAACTTTGAATGGTCTGTATGATGATAATGAATTAAAAAATTAAAAAGATGTAACCAATAATTATGTGAGAGTGAGCCTGGTATAGGCCGATAAACATACATATACGAGGGTGGTCTGAAAAGTTTCCGACCTCAACGTGAAGATGGCAGCACTCGTAAATAAAAGCTACTGAATTTCGTTGTTCATCTGTTGATAGTTACTCACCAAAATTTTAGCCATTTTGGACGCGCAGTTTTTATGTAACAGTCGTTTGAGTGAGTTGATGGGGACTCTGCACCATCATTTACCACAGTGAAATTTTGGGCTGCTGAATTTAAACGTGGCCGTAAGAGCTTGGGAGACGATGAACGTTCGGGAAGTCCAAAAACTGCAACTACCGACGAAAACATCGCCAAAATTCACCAAATGGTGCTAGACGACCGCCGAATTAAAGTGAGAGAGATAGCAGCGGTTATGAACATGTCAAAAGAACGTGTTTGTCACATATTAAATCAACATTTAGGCATGAGAAAGCTGTCCGCGCGTTGGGTGCCGCGTTTGCTCACGTTAGACCAAAATCGTGTTCGAATGAATATTTCCAACGCTCTTTTGGCGCAGTTTAGGCGAAATAAATCCGAGTTTTGGCGCCGATTAATTACTGTAGATGAAACTTGGATACACCATTAGACGCCCGAAACAAAAATACAGTCCAAACAGTGGACTGCAAAGGGGGAACCGGCTCCAAAAAAAAGCAAAAACTGTTTTTTCGGCTGGGAAAGTGATGGCGACTGTTTGGGATAGTCATGGAGTTATTTTAATCGATTATCTTCAAAAAGGAAAAACCATTATAGGAGCATACTATGCGTCATTACTTGACAAGCTCAAGGCAGAACTTGCGAAAAAACGTCCACATTTGCAGAAAAAGAAAATTCTGTTTCACCAAGACAACGCACCGTCTCACACCTCAGCGGTTGCCACGGCGAAAATCCACGAATTACGGTTTGAACTGCTTGACCATCCGCCTTACTCACCAGATCTAGCCCCAAGCGACTTCTTTTTGTTCCCTCATCTAAAAATTGCGCTCGGAGGACAAAGATTTTTGTCAAATGAAGAGGCAATCACCTTCGTGAACAATTATTTTGCAGAGAAAAATGCCGAGTAGTATTTGGACGGGTTACAGAGATGGGAGCATCGCTGGGAGAAGTGTGTAGAGTTACAAGGAGACTATGTTGAAAAATAAAAAAAAATTTTCAGAAAAGATGTCTTGTATCTTTGTTAGGTCGGAAACTTTTCAGACCACCCTCGTACCTTACCTAATGGTGGTATTAGATTTAATTTATACCCATATCGTTCAAGAAGCACTCTGAAGCTACATACGTATGTGAGGTTACTAGCAGTAATGTCTATGTAGTCTATGGCTACCTTGTGGTAATTTCTATCAATTATACATTAGTATGTGTCTCAATACGTAATGCAATTAGTTATATTAGGTTTCGGTACCCCTGTACGAACTCTTCGAAGTTATTTTGAAACTTAAGTGTTCTAATGTAATTTTAAAGGGATGCCGACATAGCGAACACGAAGGTTTTTGATCAAATTTCTATAAGCATTTCCTTCTTACTTAGTTTTAGAATCTTTGCACGTTTTCAAGATTTGATACTTTAAAAATTCGAATACCCTCTTTACATGTGCAAATGTGTTATCGTACTTACTATTAAAAATGTAGGATAACAGTAAATGCTGTAAATTTTAGAGTCCGTGTGTAAGTATTCGTTGCACTCTGGCCTGTTGAATACCAATTATGATATCAAAAAATATTTAAACTAAGTAAACTGGAGTATATATCATAAATTAGGTTTTCAGTTAAATAAAGTGTTTTCGCAAAACAGAGAACATTTATTTTATTTATTATTGATTTATATAAAGCGAAGGTTAAATTTGGTCTATTCCGTATATGACAGTAAAGTACAATTCAAAGGCATATTTAACATTCTTCCTAACCTATTTCGTTTGTTGTACAAAGATAAGAGATGTTATTAAGATTTTCTCAGTGTCTGCATTTTTTATTTAAAAATATTGAGTTTCTAAGCAACAAAGGAAGATATTCAAGAAATATTGTTAGGAGAAATTCAACATTTTTATGCGAACTATGAAATGAAGTCTTCAGAGAATCGCAATATCGGGATATACGACATACTATGCATACCGTTACTGTACTTGAAAGGAAGTAAAAGCATACCAGACACGTAAATCTTCATAGATGACGACAATTTTATGTTTTCGACTTAAATTTGAGATTATTTTTCGGTGTACCATCTAACGCATTTTTCATTGTTATCCCATTAATATTCATTTTAAGAAAAACTGCAACAGAATTCAAATATATCCTGATAAACTAAGCTAATCTAAAATTAGGCCCAATTAATACAGAGTTGTTAAACGCAACTCATATACTTGCAGCCATAATGATAGAGGACCCTGTATATTAATTAGTGAAGCTCATTTTCATTTTAACGAGTACTGATGGGAGATTAAATTTTTGGTTTTGAATAGACAAATGTCAGAATATAAAGTGAAACAAGGAAGTTTCTCTTTTCGTTTGATCTTGTATTAATGCCTTGGTAACCTGTTTGAACTTTTTACTCTAAGGTAAAACCTTTACCAAAACAAACCTTACTTTATAATAAATGTACAGTGAACTCATGAAATTACGCGATTGCATTATTTTCTCTTATTAATTTCTTCCAACTGAAATTAATTAAATGCTTTTTTTTATGTTGTGTAAGTCTTTGAAAATAAATCTAGACTGGGCGAAATTTACAAAAATTTTTGAGTCAAGTACTTTTCTTACGTTTTTATTTATTTACCTGTATAATAACGTCATTTCCCAAAAATTCAAAATCTGAAGGAAATTATATTTGCAACACAGAAATAAGAACAGGACGGATTTACAGTTATTTTCTTGAAATTGTATTTGCCGAAGAAAGCATTCCGATTCCTTAGCTAGTTCAGGATATGTTGGGATAAAATCGCTTTTGGTCGTTATTTTTACAAGATGATGTCTTAAAGCCATGAATCTAGACTACAGCTCCGCATGGGCTGAAACTTCCAGGACCGACCCCGCCCAACCGTGGACAAACTTGACGCGGCCCGAAAAAGATTCGGCAACTTCTTGATCCCGAACAGCCTGAGAGGCCTGAACAGTCGTAGAAGCTCGAACGGCCCGATTGAGAAAAGCTCGAAAAGCCGAGAAGTCCAAAACGCTCGACGATTCGAACGATCCAACAGGTCCGAACGGCCCAACAGACCCGTATGGCCCGATAGACTCCAATGGGTCGACAGATTGAAGATTGAAATGCCCGAAAAGCCCGAAAACCTCGATAAATCTTTAAACTGCGACCCGAATCCTAGTTTCGACCCGGGCCGCGTGAGGGAAATTCGGCCTGTGCAGGTCTCTAATCTAGATGTCGAAACTTTTAAATTTAAGAAATTCCGTAGCGATTGAAGAAATTTTCTTAAAATTTTGTTTGCCCAACATTTTATAAGCAGTGGTACGTATTTTTAGTATGTGTTTCCTACAGGGCCGTCTCCTATAATGAATGCTATTAATAAAAGTTAGCCTAAATCTGAATCCTTTCATTTTATATGTTACAAATGATTATTTGAACTTTTAATGTTAGAACAATTTTCACTAAGAGATTGTATTATGTAGGCGGCAATAAATTAGCAATTTCTGATACATCACACTTTCACAAAAAGCAGTTGTGAATGTTGCATGATCTGTGCGCTAAGGATTTTAATATTTTAATCTTGCTCTAAATCGATTTTTAGATTTATTTGAAAATATAAAATGGAAAGGTGTCTATGAATATGATAATTTTTAAAATAAATTGGGCATATATAATTATCACAGTTTCCCCTTCAAAATTCGAATCTCATGGAGCTTTTAAAATAATTAATTTAAGAATGTTCCTAGGGTTTCTATCATCAATAATAACGTATGACTACAGAATTAAACTTTCAAGTTTGATATAAATGAGATAGAATTATTTATGAAAGAGGATGTGCTTATTTTCAATCAAATCCGCACACTTAATTGAAAAGTTTAAAATGTAAAATTTAGTTAATGCGTTAAAATCTTTGTCTTACTGTTTATGGTTATGAAACACAATACACAGCGTGAACAATTTATTTATTTTATTGATTGAAATAAAAACAAAACGTATATGTAAGTGATTTTTTGCATACAATTATAAAATACTCCAGACAAGCTTGTTTGCTTACCGCAATGTTCTTTACCACTTCCTATTTTGCGTCACGCTTTAAGTTTTAACGTCTCCATCTTTTGTATGCACAGTTGTCGCTTGTTATTGAATTTCTGGCTTTCCTATTACCGGCTTATTTTGTGAACATACCGGAAAATTTGAACGCAGTAAATCTACTTAGTACTTAATTATAGAGGATTTTGTGCCCCTACATACTTTTCTCGACCTTCATCTTTTCAACTGCACGTTTTAATTACGATTTATTCTGTTACGATAAGATTTCTAAGCTCTAAGTATCTGTTTCAAACTTATTAGTTTCCTAATTCATTTATAACATGTATTCGTTATCCTTATCTGACATTAGTTGTTCAGTTGTTGAGTCGTTATACCTTTTATATCTGTTTTGGCTACTCGTTTCATAAATATTTTCTTGTCCACAGACGCAAAATCAATTTTTTTATCTTTGCACTGTCATTGGTTATCAGCATTCCCTGAAATTGATTAACAGAAAGCTGACGCGTACTCTAGGCATTAATTTCTAGTCAACTCACGTAAGACAAAGCTGGAGCTATTTACAATTTATCTTCAGAGAAAGCATCTTCAGCAGAAACTTCAAATGGAATAATCGGGAGTACACTATGACCAAATAGAAATAGTAACCAAGAAGAACCACATTGAAGTGCATTTTCACCATGCAGATGTACCTATTTCGTTTGGAAACGAGAGTGCTTGCTACACACCATTTTGGCAAAGCAAAGAACCAACGATACTTTTCAGTTCAGTCACATAGTTGATGGTTGTTGAAAATGAGACCAAATTTGAGTGTATCAGTTCGAAAATTGTTCGATAAGTTTGGTAAAATCTTTACCTAGTACGTACTCTTATTCTAGTCATCCCCAATATTCACCTACTGGATTGTGTCCTCAGTGACCATACCCTAGTCTACGTCTTACATTAATACATGAATAGAAATAAATATAAGCAATTAGTTATAATACTGTAGGCAAAGTTAATTGTACATTCATTTTCTTATTATATTAATATGTGCATACAGCGCGGTCCATTTAAATAGAATAAGGGAAATGAATTCAGTACTTCTTATAGTAACACAATTTGTCATACGTTACATAATAAAAGAAACTGAAAGAAAACGCTCTAAATGTTTACGTATAGATCATTTAAGTACCACTTCAAAGTAACATGAAAAAAAGAAAAGAAATTAAGAGCAAGTAAGGGAGTATGATTTAATGAGACTTTAGATAAAATTAGGACAATTGGCAATACCATAACCGATATATGAGTTCTTGTACAGCGTTATGGACTGTTACCTCGATTGCCATGAGGATCAACATTTTGATCATTTAATTTAATATTTTATTGAATCATACGCTACTGAATACAGATTCACTCTCATTAACTTTCAGTTTCTTTTTTTTTCTTCGTTACTTTGTATTAGTATGTAAATGACCAAAACGTAAACAGTTAGAGCATTTTTCTCAGTTCTTTGTTACGCAAGCGTAACCTATGACAAATTTTATGTTACCATAAAAAAACTTCTAGCGCTATGAGAAAATACGAAAACAAAACCACCTTTGCAATTTAAAAAATGTCGATAACGTCATCACTTTCTCCAGTATGGCCAGAAAATTACAAATAACAGTTTCAAAGGTACAGAGAAATTTAAATTGCTATCCATGTCTCAGTGATTTTCCGAAAAATTGCTATTATCAATTTTATTTCCATTTTTCCATTTAAATGAACCGCACTGTATACTGAAATCAATGTTAATTGTTACTTATGCTTTTATTATCTTCCCCGATGATAATATGGTAAAAAACAAAATTAACGATTAAAAACTGTTCAGGATAGAAGTCATTTAATTTATGTATTATTAACGAACCACAAATGCCTCAATTCGGCAGTTTTAACCAATGTAGGCTTTGGTCGTATAGTTACACATGTCGCCACGTAATTAATGCGTTCGGGATTTAAGTCCATCCGGATACCTTATGATTATTTTTTTATTTTTTTCGAGTTTGTACTTTTTTCTTATTAGTTAGATTACACTGATAGACAAAGAGTTTGACTGATTCTTATATAATTTTGCCTGCTGAATCGAATATATCATCAGAATTTGTCCATCACTCAGAGTTTTTTTGTAATTGTTGGTTTTTACCCTTAATTAGCATATATATCCTGCTCCTCATATCTATTACTTTGAATTTCTAATTTTCGGAGCCGCTTTAAACCACAATAATTCTTTGAGCATGCATTTTATTCACTCAATAGCGAATTAGTTTGGATAGATATGATTTTGGAGGTTTCCCATCAATGAGCATTTTTAGGGTTTTACGCGTGTTTAGGAATGTCGCGTTATGTTCTAAAATGTTCATTTCCTTACTATCGTTTGTGAAGTGCATATCTGTATTCTATTATTTCCCATATTACACTTTGTCTAACCAAATTTGTGAACTACACTATCTTCGTTCAATTTGTATTTTAACGTTACAATGCCATTTAACTGTGTGAATAGTCCTAACAACTTTTGTTACATGTGTGATGAACTGACTTTCAAGCCTCAAAATAGATTAAATATAATCCTACTCATCAAAAAAAGTTATGAACTGTATTTCGGATGTAAAGTTGGAGATCAGGATAACGTTTGGACCCCACATATCTGCTGTTTAACTCACAAGCTGGCTGAATGGCCAGTTGCAGTTCCAATTATATGAAGAGAGCCAAGGGACTTCAGACTGCTACTGTTGTACAACTAAAATCGCTGGCATGTCGAATAAGTCAAGGAGTAAAGTAAAATATTCAAACCTCTCTTCATCTATAAGACCCGTGCTGTACAATACTACGGATCTTCCTATACCATCCCCACCAGATTCATAGACTCTGCATCTTGAGGGGGACCCACCAGATGACTTCGAAGGCAAAGAAAACAGGAAATTAATGAAAGATGTCAGTTTCGACAATATTTTAGATGAGAGAGAGACACCTGCTTGGCATTCCTTCAAAATTGTGGTGGCAAACTTCCTCGGGAAAGTCGAATAGAAATGTTTGGTAAATAAATTATCTTATATTATGTATCTTTATTATTCCATAAAAAAATTAAGATTTCTGAAATTGCAAACGCGTTTTACTCAAAAACCTTACGTGCCGGGAAGATTTGGAAAGCAGATCAGCAGGAAAAAGTCTATAAGATCGCCCCCTTTAATTCATGTAACATTCAGAAAGTTATCAGTATTAGTGTAGTTTATTAAATAAAGGGAGAGCCTTTATTCGTTACATGGGAAAATTTGAGAGTAAAATGTAGAAACTCTCTAAGAATAAGTAGGCGCTGTTTAACATATAAATTACATGCAGTGCTACAAAAAGTAGCAAAAATAGTTGCCAGTGGTGTAACCAGAAGATGCAGATTGCTATGTATTCAACATCAATACCAATAAAAAGAGAAACAAAATCTCTGTTGGACAGTAGGAAAGAATACTAGTAAAAAAAAGAAATACCTTGGGACATTATCACTTTTACCGTATGATAGAGCTTATTGTTCTATTTAAGAGTATATGTAGTTTTGCAGGTGATGCTGGAACTTTTATTATTGGTTGTATGGTTGTTTGAAGAAATGTTGTTAATGGGGATTTGATATCTGAATATTTGCCACAATTTGATGTCCTTTAAGTTTTTTGGCGTCATAGTTTCAAATTTTTTTTGAAGGGCAACCAGTGACGGATTACCAATTAGGCAAAGTAGGCAGTTGCCTAGGGGCTCCGAGGTTTTAAGGGTTTGAATTGTATGAACTATAAAATAGACAAGATGGTTGGCATCCTATGCAACTATTTAAATAGGAATGTAGTAGCTGCATATTTTATACTGAGGTCTACCTCTTTCTCTCTTTTACATAAACAAGACGTCGGTACAAGAGAAAAAGAGGTACTAGGGTAGTACAGAAAAACGGAAAAACCATCATTAAAAGGCAAAAAAGCTAGATGAAACAATAAAAAAGACTCACAACCTTTTTGACTTGGTTTTACACGGAAACCTGCAAAGGGTGAAACTACATCTAAATATAATGTAAATGAAATGGTCGAACTAAAGGTACTGAATCTATTACTTAAACAAATACCTAAAAAGGATAATGTTGAAATGCTGGAAGAAGGAAAAGTGGCGTCGGAAATCCAGTTTCATAAGCAAACTAGAGGTAAATTTGGACCAGAAAAACATAATGACATAGGATTATGGCAAAATATTACAGAAAAAGTGCGGATGTTTTGGTGTTCAAGAAATTCAACCAAGTATCAAAATTTTTATGGCGATTTTTCAGCTTCAGCCAGACAGTATGAAGATCCCAAGAGAGTTCTTACTCGTTCCATGATCTTTCGTAAACGTATAAGCGGAATACAAATCAAACTAGAGTGGCTCATGTAATCTCCTACAAATGGAAACATATACTGCTGTCCATGCGTACTTTTTAGAGAACCTGAAAGAACACAATTTGCTGATGGATTTTCTGATTGGGAGAATGCTTCAAATGGAATGAAACTGCAGGAAAACATTGCAGCTCATCGATCATGTATACAAACACTAATAAACAGAAGAAGTTCACAGGGACGAATCGACAGCTCTTTGGAAGCTCAGTTCAACAAAGAAGGTGAATATTGGATTCAAGTTCTACGACGTGTAATATCTGTAGTCAAGTTTCTCTCGTCACGTGAAGTAGCTTTCCGTGGCGATACAGAAATCCTTGGTTCACAAAATAATGGCAACTATTTGGGGATTTTAGAGTTAATTGCGGAGTACGATTCTTTTTGAGTTCTCATTTAGCCAAATATGGCAATCAGGGCAGAGGAAAGCCTTTTTATTTATTTTCCACGTTTTGCAAAGAGGTGATTGAAATAATGGGGTTTTAAATGTTATTGTAGAAAAAAATCGAAGAAACGAAATATTATTCTCTAAGTGTTGATTCGACACCAGACATGTCTCACGTAGATCAGTTAACTGTAGTGATGAGATATGTTAGATCGCCTGATGGAAAATGAATGATCGTTCCCTTACATTCATTCCTATAGGCGAACTTGCCACAGCCGTATTGAATTTCTTAAATAAGTGTGGCATCGACATTAACAATATGTGAGGGTAATCTTATAATAACTCGGCCAACATGTCAGGCTTCTACAATGGTTTTCAATCCCATATTTCTAATATCAATAAGCTTGCAATTTATATTCTGTGTGCAGCACACTCGCTTAACTTAGTTGGAGTGAGCACCGTTGAAAGTTGAATTGGGATGATTTCTTTCTTTAGATTTGCTCAGGCATTGTACAACTTTTTTTCTGCCTCAACCCATCGTTGGACGATTATGATGAAATGCCTTGATCAAGTTAATCAGAGTGATCAAACAAACCGTGTTCTAGTTCCCAAAAAGGTAAACGTCACAAAGTGGAGCGCTAGAGCCGACGCGACAAAAGCCTTATCCAAGGGCTACAGTAGTTTGCAAAATGCTTTGCAAAGTATTTCTAAAGGTAAGCGTTAGAAGCCAAAGACAATTCATGAGGCTAATTTCCTATTAAAAGAAATGTTCAAGAAGGAAAATGTCATTATGACGGACTTTTGAGCAACCATCCTCGACTACATTGATACAGTTAGCACTTCTCTGCAAAGTGAAGCAATAGAACTCCAAAGTGCCGTTCGTCTTCTAAGTTCACTCTTGGATTTCTTAAAGTCGCAGAGAGAAAATTTGATTTCTATGAGAATAAAGCCAGTGACTTAAAATATTCTGATGAGGACGAAGGCAAACGAAAGCGTGCCGGAAAGCGACGTTTTGACGACGGTGGCGCTGAAGACATTGTACTTTAAGGAGGCGAAAGATTCAAGATTGAAACTTATCTACTAATATTGGACAAGTTAAACGTAGAACTTTCTAACTGTTTGAAAGTTTATGAGCAAGTTCAATCGCTGTTTGGTTTTCTTTGTGATTTCCCTTCTAAGGATGAAGCACAAATCAAAGAGGGAATATTTGCAAAATGTTACTCTTGTGACATTGAACTTGAACTTTGTAATGAAATGATTCATTTCAAACCCTTCATTTGTCAGTTTGAAGACTTAAACAAGAAAACAGCAGTATCAGCATCCCAGTCCTACAAAATAATTTTTGAGCACAAACTACAATCAACATTTCCAAATATTGTTACAGCATTGTAAATTTATCGCACGGTGATGATCATCAATGCCACTGGTAAAAGATCTTTTTCCAAAATGAAAATCATGAAAAAACTGTCATCGATTGTCAATGGCCTAAGAAAGATTAACTCCACTTGTCATTATGGCAAATTACACACAAATACACAAAAGTTAAAAATACAGAAACGTACTATTACACACGCCCACGGTGCGATGCTTGCGCTACCATATGCACGCAGACATAAATAAATTCATCTGTGAGGGGGCCCCATCGCTTCTTCTACCTACGGGCCTCCAAATCGTTAATCCGGCACTGAGGGCAACCCATACTTTGTGTGGTGAAATTGGATAGTATTTTGTTTTTTCTTTACGGTCATGTAAGAATATCACAAGAAAAACTTTAAGAAATACCACGTTTAACGTACAAGTGTAAATCGACACAATTGCTGTAGAGATCATACAACAACAATATATCAAAAATTCCCAGAAATTCCGTCTTTGCTTGAACCCAAAAATTGAGAAAAAGTAACGGGAAAGAAACTTACATGCGATATAAATGTATAAATTTTATAACATGTAACATGTGGAGACCAATTTTGTAGAAACGACATGGTTTGATTTTGCTTAGAATCATATTTTTGTCAGAGCTACTATTTGGGAGTTACTAATTAGCTCTGTTATTTTTCCAAATACGACTGTACTCGAACGCAATATTTGACCATCGACATCTATTACCTGCTAATTATAAGTGGTTTATTTTGTTAAATAGACAACTGCACCTGTCCACTTTTGCAAAACGTTGATGTCGTTACATAAAGTGCACGAGCAGAGTTGTCCAGTTCATGAAATGAATAGGACGTTTCTTGTACAGAGTGCGTTAAGTTTATAATAATTTCATAGTGCGTAGAAGTGCATCTTCCAGTTCGACAACTTAGCAGAAAGATTATCCAGATTGTCAATAAAATTACAATTATCCGATCTGGTTCCAGTTTACGAGCTGGATGGCCACTTCATGAACTGGAAAATTACACTAAATGGGTGTGATATAATACCATAAATATTAATATTGATTTTTGGAACAGTCTATATCTTCAGCCAAACGAAATACATTTCAACTTATAGGTAAAGTACTGAAATCCTAACAGCACATACTCGTATATTATGTAAATACTTCAAACTACAGATATCAAAAAAAGAATCTTTTATAAAGGAGAGAATATTCGAAAGCACGCCTTTTTTAGGACTCGTAGAGCCAGTGTCAGGATATGTTCGGCGCGTTAAGATTCCTGTTGAAGGAGCTTTTTTGGAGGACTAATTACAACATGAAACTATAATTTTAAAGATGCCACTAACTTATTAATCTGCAGCAGTTACGAGTTAATGAAAATGTAATAACAAAAACATTTTCGAGAAGGCTTTTTAAAAAATGGTAAGAAAATAAAAACATGTAGAAACAACCGTGATTCGAGTTAAAGTTTTAGTAAACTTTACATAGAATATCAAAACGTTAAAAGAAAAACACTAAATAGGTTTAACTCCTCTTACAGGTCAATAGCTAGAAGAAGATATTTGAATTGCGTAGAAAATAATGAAAATAATTTTATCCAACTGAAGGAATGAGAGAAGAACAACAGAATAGATAATAGATAAAGATGACAAAATCAGACCTTTCTTTTGACTTGAAAGATTTATAGTACTTACATAACTCAAGCAGCTTTCAAATTTAAAATACAAGCTGCCTTTTCTTTATAAGCAAGGACTAGATCATAACCAAAAGAAATGAAAGAACCAAATAAAATAGTGTGTTCGTGTTATGTCAGTGCTGAACTTAAAAGGAGTGGTGAAATGGGAACGTTAATGTTTGCAGCCTACAGGCAGCAAAACGATAAATCCGCCCCTGCGTCGCATTTATATACAAAAGTATCTTTACCAGTTATTTATTTCTTTTGTATTAAATAAATTACGTAGAATCTTACAACCCAATATCATCTTTAATGCCTCCAAGCTATTCCGTATCATATTCCTTCCTAGGAAATATATCATAAGTAAATATAAAAATAAATTGAGAATCGAATTCTCATTGTTTTTAATTTTATATCACATTAAGAAATACAAGTTTGCTTTATTATCAGGAAATAATTAATTGTTTATTAATTTTCAAGGTTGATTATTCATTGTCATGTTGTGCTTCACTTCTCTGAGAAAATAACAATTTCTATTTTGTGCTTCCAACCACATCCAAAGTTTACCTTGAATCTTATTAACAAAAAGTTGTCTTAATTTTAACCAAGCTATTAATTTAATATTTTATTAGAAAACTACAAAAATAAGTATGAAACAATAAAATTCTGCAGAACCGTTTGTAATAAAAACCGCAAAATTTGATAATCTAAAACTATTGTGTAAAGTCGATGATAAGAGTTTCCTGCTTGCAATCTGTATTACGGATTTAAAGGTATCGCCGTAACAGTTTAAGTAGGAAGTAGGGCAAAAGAAAAAGGATAATTTTAATGCAACAACTAATGCTTTTTCGATAGTTTCTGATACTATTTCGAATTGACCAAAGGTTGTGATAATGTTGAATCATTGAAGTACCGCAAGTATTACACACCACTTTGCGGTTTGCATTATTGTGATTGTGTAGTATATGAAAATGAAAATGTCAGATGTTTATGCTTATACAATTTTCTATTTTTAACAGCTTATATATTTTATAGTTTATCTGTTTTATGGTTCAGTTGTAGGTGTATAAAAGTTGAAATAATCAAAAAATACTAAAATGGATAGTTTGAGTTTACAGATTTTAAGAGGGCGGGCGGTGGATTTCTACATCAGTTAGTTTATGGTCTGCAGTGGTTTCTTGTTTAGAGTGGGTGTAACAATGCACTGTGGTGTTGCCAATGTCAAGTGTTCCTAGAAAGTCAGTTTTACATTGTAGAAAATTGATATTAAGTTAATAAGTTGAAATAGCCACCAAGTAAATATAAACATTAGGAAGAATAAACGTGAAACTATTTCTACGCATGATTAAATATTCTTATTTGCCATCAATAAAAACAATATCCTGACAGAAAATGCGAAACGGAAATTAAGATCATTAAGGATGCAGATAAATAATGGTTTATAAAACTAAAGACAGAAACAACAAGAATACGTAAATACTACCTAATGGTTATTGCAATGTATTTTCTAGGATACCATAAATTAGGTTACCTACTCTCACTCATCTTTTGGCTTCTTTTATTTATGAATTTCAATATTATTTTAGAATAATAATTGTCATTTTATACTTATCATCTAAAAGATTTTTATTTTAAAAGTGGCAGTTAATTTATTGTTGATTACCCAAGAAAAAAGATTGACAATAAGAATACGTGTATAAAATATACAGTAACGGTAAGTTCAAATCTTTCTCACTCTTTCCTATAAAAATCTCATGATCACTATAACTAGCATTTGTTATTTTAAAAGAAAAATACATCGCGTGTTAGTACGTATACGCTTTGTACCTGTATCACCTGTAAGGTACTTTGTAAACCTGTCTCAGAGTTGAATAACTGTTGAGTAGCTCATGCGCAGTGTTTTATACCTTGAGAGTAGACTACAATCTCCTAAGAACTACAAAAGTGAAATCTTACTGCTTTTGACGTTGTGGTGCGAGGACACTCATTAATTTGAATTCAGCATGTAGCTGTATTAGTTCCTAAGTCTGCCTAACTGATAAATTGTCAGTAGTTGATAAAGAAGTTTCAGTTGGTTATTTCATCTATTATATACACCGAGAAGTTACGATAGTGAAATAAATAATTACTGTGCGTTTGTGTCTTGATCGGCTAGTGCTATCTCCAAGAACTTCAGAAAAGATAAAGTGATTTGCTGTGTGTAATTTGTTTACTGAAGTTGTGCATTTAGCAGCTGATGGCAGTTTTTCTCCGGGGAATTCATGAAGAGTAATCTATACATAATAATTGATTTCTTTAATATTGCACTAAAAAGACGTTAATGGATGTAGATTAAAAACGTTTGGTATAAAAGATATTTATAAACTCAAGGCCTGCCAAAGTGCAGAGGCAGAAAGTGGCCTCCACTTCTCTACTTCTTGTCTGCTGGTTGCTCTAACTTTATACGGCAACAACGGTCAATAACCTTCATGTATTCCATACACAGAGAGTAAACCTTTTGGTTCCGGTACGAAGACTGTTTTAAACACAAGGCAATAACAACAAGATTTCATTTTCTATTTTATCGAAGTATCCTACAGATGTTTTCGTGAACAGCAGCCATTAAGAAAATTAAGCAAAACGGTAAATTAAGAACCAATCTAAATCTACATTTATAATAGCAATTTACGATCTTCTTTAATCTTAATCGCGGAGCTAATGTTTTTCCTAGAATGAGTTTTTATGACCTTCGTACCACTTGGCGCCAATTAATATGCTTTATTAATTTCACTGGAGTAGAATAATACATAATTACAAGTGGTAATTTACTACTATAATTAGTTTACGTAATTTTAGCAGGGAACGTGCAAAATTGGAAAGTGTGTCACCAACAAATGTAAATATGAATTCTGTTTTCCGTCTAATTAAAGTGTAATTATGTTATTGCTCTTTAGTGATTACCTATATGTATAGTATAGCGTTGCAGTTAACCCGAAATTCAAAATAGTGAACATTTATATGGTTTTACTAATTACAAGCAACGACAAATAGATAGATAATAATGAGCATCAGGAAGAAATTATACTTGCAAGTGCGTGACTAGTGAAGAAGTTTTATAAGGAGATTCTAACAACAAGAAATAATCAAGAATCAAAAGAAATGGCAGCCATTACTGCATTTCTTACTAGTGATGAAGCTGGGTAAATATCAACTTTTGTTTTTAACTTGTTTATTGTTTATTTTTTTCTAAATACCAAAATAACAAATTATATTTACTTTTTGAGTTAATCCAGTTAGGGCAGAAGTTAGAACTATTTTTTTTTATTATACTACTTCAAAGAAATTATTGCATAATTTGTTTTATGTCTTACGAAATCGAGTGACTTGTCGATTTGGAAAGATAACGTCTTTTATGTGGATGCAACAACAATAATTTTAGTCACTTTTGTTCAAACGTTTCATTAAATGCTTTTAAAGATGTTTGATACGTTTTGAGTTTCTCACTTTTATTGAACAAAAGGTTTTAAAGGAATAAATGTTGCTGTTTATAACTTTACTGATATGAGATACATTACATTGTTGTGTAACTATACAAAAAGCTATAACTATTTTAACATGGTCATTAATTAGATGGTTTTGCCCCAAAAGTTATAGAAACATCACTCGATATCATTTCTACCAGTACTGAACATTTAGACATATTTAGATTTTTCTTTATAGAGAATTAAAAAACCTCTGCTTCTTCTATTCTGAATAGGCGCTATGTACACCATAATATCCTCTAGTTTGCTTTATTTCTCCAATATTAGCTTTGTTTGTATGATGTATTAAAACATCCTTTCAAACGTTGTCATAAGAATTTATTTACTACCATGCGACAATGCAAAAACTTTTGTTCATGGTGCTTAGACACAAAGACATTTTATTGTAGCTAAAAGAAGAATGCCAACTTTCACGTTTTCTCATCTTTAGGAATTTATGTTACTTTCGGCACGACTTCTAGGCGGTGTGTTGGACTTTAAAGATGAATTCTGACATTTTTCCCAAAGCTTGAATGATCTTTCTGGCAAATTCTTTCCATGTGGTGTTCTGTTTATGATTCTACACATGTTACGTAATCTGACCGAAGACCTCATCTCTGTCACCTCACTTCTCGATGCGTTTTGGTTTAATATTGCTTTAATAATTGTTGTATTTTTCATTTTTCTTTATTAGAAATCTTTGTTAGAAGTATATCCATTTTCCATTCCAAGTTGAAGAATTATACCTCAAACGTTTCCTTCAAAGTACATTTTGGGTATATGGTCTACTGACCCTTTATCCCCTAAGACACTCCTTCAAACTAGCTTTTGAGAATTCATTGAGAACGATTATTGCTACCATGATTACAGTAAAATATGGACTGTAATTTTCTTTACATATTATTTAGATTGCAGTAGTAGAAAACACTACAATCAGTTTAGAGATAAAGAAAGCATTTTTTCTTTTTTTCCCTCTTTCTTTCTCTCTATACAAAATGCGAGAAGAGGAAGACTAAGCAAAGCTGGAGAATAAATATTTCTTAACTATTCCAAGGAACAGTAGAAATCCAAGATTTAAGATTCCTTATACCTTAGTCTGTTATGCGCATAGTAGCCCAGTAGAATTATGTTTTTACCCCAAAAAAATTGTATATCAAATAATTCCTTTTGGATCTTAAAGGGCTTGGATTATAGTATAAGATCCTAAAAGTCTGGAAAAATGTCACTGGTGCGATCTTATTAGCTTCCACTTTTACGAAGCGCACCAGTGAGATTTTTTCGGACTTTTGGGTCTTATACTACAATTCAAGATCTTTAAGATTCAAAACGAATTATTTGGTATACAATTTTTTTGGGTCTAAAGCCCCTTTTCAGAGCTAACTTTACTAGTGTGCAGGAATCCAACAGGAATGGAGATTTAGATGACAGGCTGAGGTATGCAGGAAGGCATTACCTTGTATACGTTCACAATTGTTTTCCATCCGGAAGGATATGAGATATTGTTGGTGGATATCAAATAAGAAATAGGATGTCCTTGAAGAACTCGTAAAGATGACAGAAATAGAGCTCATTTAAATTCCAAGTCACAAAAGTATCTCTGCCATTGCTATTGCCATTAAAGTTTAAAGAACTTGCACCACCTCGAATCACTTTCTAGATATAAAAAGACAACATATCACAACATCCCTGAATAGGTTGATAGGTGGATCTATGGGGCACAAGTAAAAGAAATGAAGAAGCTGTAGATAAACTAAGAAACTTTAGGCTGGATTGATCAGATTATAAAGGTCATGCTGTTCATCTTACAATTAGAGGATATTTATTTTTAAACAGAAGTTAGAAGCTTGTAACAGAAGAGAAATCATCCTTCAAATATGATTAAGATTTAGAAGTCTCGGGATAACCGCTTTAGGGGAAAATGGCTGTCCTTGGCAAACCGGTTCAACAAGAGAGAAGAAGAAATGAAAATATATTGTGATGGTTGAACTAAGGGGCTGGTTAGAAGTCAATAAAGATTTGCTCGTCGCAATCGTTATCTTAACTTACTGAAACATTAGCGTCAGTATGATTCCTTGTCAAGACTTAAGATACTGTTTATTCAAGATTCAATGAAGAGTAGTAAACATATTTTGACACCTGTACCTTACTATAATATATAGATATTGTAGTAGAATCTAAAATCTGAAAATGTGTTCCAAACAGATTTAAACATCAGTCACGATTTTCTTTCTTTATTGTAGGTAATTTGAATGACAAGAATAATAACCCTGCTACGAACGTTAATTCTGAATTCCTCTATTTATAGTAACTACAGAGGTAGCTGTACATATAATGTATTATCATCACGAGATATCTTTTTGTATAGTTGACACTATTGTTTGTACATTTGCAGTAGATAACAAGAGAACTAATTAAATCTTACAAAGACGTTCATTTAGGAGTTAAGGTGCCGTAAAAAGCGAGAATGAATAACATAAATTTTGTATAAAAATTATTTCATAGTAGTTTAAAATAAAATACAAATACGTTTATTGTAACAATTTGTATTTTACAAAGCTATAAATCAAACACAATTTTAAATAATAATAAAACACGAAGAGCAGTTTCTTACAAACAATAGCTCGCTGGTAAATTACTAACAATTATAAATACTTTTGCCCTCATTAAAGTATTATGGTAGAAAATTCCTCTATTTATTTGTTTACAGCTTGTACTGCATTGTTTAGAAAAAAATACGATTTTTTTTATTACCGCAATGAAATATGAAAGTAATTACCTATCTGACTTTATAATGTCAAATTTTTATATTCGCTAAAGATAAAATGCTAATTATAAAACACAAAAAGTAAACAAACGGATATAAAATTGCTTTATTTTAATATTAACACTAATTAGAAATTATTACGACAGAAGTAGTAGTACCTTTTAGGCAAAAAGTTAGCAAATACATCTGTTAATTAGTGTATTGAATTAATTTCTCATTATGGATAGAATGATTACAAAAGTTATAAAAAATAACAGGAGGAAAGTATAATAATACCTACCATAGTTTTTTTTGTGCCTGTATTATATTACTTCCTTCCAAAATAGTGGAATTATTAAATTAGATAATATCTATACGTGCTGCGTGCTGCTTTCTGTCATTTACGGAGATAATGTGTCAAAAAATCTAGGCAGACATGACATAACGTAAATGTGAATATTAAAAGAGGTTTCATATTTCAAATACAGAAACATTCTCTAATGTGTTTTATCTTTTATGATACGTTTTTGTTTAAACAACCACTCCACAATTGCATTAATATTCTCATGTACTAATTGTCGAAGCAGAATTCTAATTAGTGTAAAATTGTGTGATAGTGTTTTATGTTTCAAAGTTTCAATAAACTACAAGAATTGTGAAACAATTTATTTAAGTGAAAACTACAAAGGAAGTTGCAACGCTTCGTGTCCATATATGTCTATCCCATGTATTGACGTAGAAAATGTGAAAAATCGTGGGTATGCAACCTGTATCTACCATATATCTAACTTAATATGTGCAAATGAAAAAGAAAATAGATTTTAAAATGCTAGGTTGACATTTTTGCAATTACTTTGATAGCATTCTGTTAGAAAACCATCAAATCATATTTTATCTAAATTTTGTATATTTAAAGATTTTTAGTTTCGTCTGCTTCAATAAATTGGGTGGAATCGGCTAAAATATTCGTTTTTAGCGTTTTCTATACAATAATGATGAGGAATTAAACATTTGCACAAAAGGTTGGGGAGTTCAGAGTTCAGCATTAATAAATCGATTTAGACCCATTCTTTCTCATAACAATACTTGATCGGGTTCATTACAGACAACAATAACAAGCTAATCGAATCTTATTACAAGACTTTATCGCATTTTTCTTACTCAATGATCTCCAAAAAAATTTTGCTTTAGATCCCTTTGGGTCAATTTCCTCAATTTCCTCGATGAAAACATCCTAAGCTCAATAATAGTGAACTTCATTGAAAAACTTTTGGAAGCTATACTTGCATAAATATCTTTCCTCAGCTGTTTCACTGTAGTCAGAAGAGAATATTGTATGTTTTCATGATTGATTTGGGTCTCATTATTTGCTTTTATTTGATTCCATTATGTATTTTCATAGATTTTAATTTCTCTATGGTAAAATTGAACCTCAGCTTATCGCGACCAAAATATGTACATTATTACGATAAAATATCAAACACAAATAATTCCTCATCGGAATATATTTTATAAATAATCGCTATCGAATTTATTTTTCTTAAATATTTATTTACTACATTTGTTCATAGCGTGCTTTATATTTACCTTTAAAACAAGGACGCCTGTTACGTGTTGCATACTGCCGCTAAAGTCACAAAGGATGCATTGCTCTCTAGTCTCTACAGTCTACACATTAAGTTAATTACTGACGCGAGCTACATAATACACTTTATTTATCACTTCCATTACATTTACCCTCTGTGCAAGTGCACAAGTTTATTAGGCAAAATGAAATTTATTTTAATTAAAATTGGAATGTATTTCAGTTTCTTTTTCTACTTTCTTAGTTTTCGATAAGGTTTTTCATTTTAAAACTAATCTGTTGTATCTATTTCTCTAGTGTATTCCCTTCCAGACTTGTACAGAATATCCAGGACCGAGCGACGCGACGCGACATTAAAACTTACGCGCGCCGTTTAGCCTAATCTAACGTTTGTCATCCTCCTTTCTTGGGAAGAAAAGAAATATTGCAATCTTGATCAAACTTTTTTTAGCATGACATTTCTTTGTTTTTAGATTTTACTAATAATGATAACAACGGGGGTGTCTTACTCTTCTAAAATTACTTAATTTTGCTAGATATACCTAGTTGTTCAAATGATTAATAATATTGTTTGATTGAAATTGAATGATAATGACGGTAAATACATTTATGTGAAATCTTCTTCTTCGACCAGGTCACCCATGGTGACCCACTGTCGACTTTCTCTCTGTATCAGGGCATCTACGATCCCTTGCACTAACTTTCCGTTTAATGTGTTCAAAACCAAAAAGTCATTCGTCAACAGTAAAGGTAACTAAAATTTTAATCTATACCTCCTTTTTTATGAAAAACTACAAGTGAATGATATGATGAGCAAAAATGCATCTCATGCACAAAAAGTGATTTTAGAACCTAGATTGAGCAAATAGAAATAAAGCTGCGCAACCACTTTTAGTAGGAGTGTAATTTCATCAGCACTTGTCACTTTAGTGCTTGAATAATGAATGTGTTGATTTTAAATTTTGAAAAGAAATCTCTGTTTACATCAGGTTACAAATTCCAGTACAGGTTGAACTTGAAAGTGTATTAGTCTCGTTGCAATATTTTTACAGAACCTAACAGGTATGAAAATGTGTTTATTTTGTGATTAGTCACCACACGTAAGAATAAAGTGTGTTTTTTTACACTAGACTATAGACTCGACGGCTTGTGCTTTGGCCGTGGGGAATTCCAAGAAAAAGATTTTACAGGTAGCAAAAATAGATATGAAGAAGTATTTAAATCGTTGTGGGAAGTTGTTTTATTTATTATTTATTTTTTAGTTTGTTTATTACTACCTTGCCTTTTGTTAATAAAAGTTCAAGTATTAAGTCAATAGTTTATCATACTAACTCATACTAAGTCCCTGAAATGTTGCGAAGCTTTGCTTGCCAAAACCCTAACCCCAACAATGTCGTTGCTGACGGTTGGTTTGTTAATGTAATGATGATTGTTTGGTTTACTTTTGATCATCATTTCTCACTTTCTCCAAACTTAGAATGATTGTTACAACTTTCTGAAAAGCTAAAACATTCACGATTTGAAAATTTCTATTTTTACTCCATTGAGTTAAATATGACCGAATGCTGTTCAAGTTTCAGTGAATGTTATCTGATGTTATATTTAGTCCCAATTTCATTTGGACTATGGGCACCCGACCAAGAAATCCAATCAAACTGGGAGTTTTGATTCTTAGGTTGTTCATTCTAGGGTTCTGTCGACTATCTCTGAGAACCTAAACGATACCCAAAATTCCATTCGAAATGTTGAGATTAACAGTCTCTTACCCGAATCCTAACCAAGGCAAAGAAGCAGATGAAATCTAGGCCATCATCATCATTTACTCAAGGCTTTAAGGATACCCTCATGGAGTTTTTCAAAAATTCGTAGATTTATCACCAACTTCTTTTAGCTCCTAAGCAATTTCTAATGTACTTTGGGGGAGTTTTTTTTTATAGCTTGATTATGATTTGGACCCCCTTACGCAATAAGGAACCAACCAGTACTTAGGAGGTTTAGAGAAACTGGCCTTTAAAGTTTATTTTATTGAATTAAATTGTATGACTTCTGTATTAACTTTTTAAAAACTTTCTGCAAGAGGTTTGCTCAAATAGTTAGTATTACTTCGACTTTGATAGGATTTTTTTTCTACAGTTTTCCATAATCTTGATGTAATCTTCTGGCGAAAATAATTCTTGTTGAATTTTCAGGGAACTTTCAACATCTCCAAAATCACTATCATTCAGTAAAAAAACTGTGCCCAGATATCGAGACCCTTAATCGAATTTTTTCTAGGGTAGGTTTTTCTTCTAAAATGGATTTTAACAGCAACACTATTTTGATGTTGCGATTCTGACTTTCACGGGAGTCACTCCATAAAATTAATTCTTGAATTTTGTCACTAATATGGTTAACATTTAGGGATCTTCGTTTTTAGATTAAATTCTTTATAAAATATTTTTCTACAAACTGATAAGCTAACATGGGTTGGGTTTTCCTCTGTATGTAATTTGTACATGAGTCTGTCATTCCTATAGGCAAAAATTCTTGATTGTTTCTCGTTGCCCTACAATAACGGGATATTATCTGGGAATTTGTTGATATGATTAATTACTGTAGTCCTTTGTTCCTCGGATATTCTGTTATGTCCTCCAGCTACACCGCGTTTGCCAGAAACTGAAAGATTTCTCATTTTGTTTTAATGAAGATTGGTCTACATATTATGTTTTTGTTAATGGAATATTCGTGAGAATTCCCGTTTTTGTGGATTTTTTACGTTTACCAACCTTCTTGCTGTACTCATTTCTCTAACGCAGGTTGAAATAGATGTGGTTTGAACATTGTAGTCTACTAAGCCACAATAATGTTTGAAACTTTTTTTTTGTCATCTGCAATTACTTTCATGTAGCACTTATTTATACAAGAACACTGAAAATCAAAAAATTGCTTGGAGTTAATAACCTTACCTTTATATGAATAATGTGGCTTATTGCTATTCATTTTTCTTTTCCTTATTTGCCTATGTTGGTCTTTGTACTTTCTCTTTCTTCCTTTCTTAGGTCTTCTCTTGCTTAGCTCAGCACCCGGGTTTGTATTTATTTCATCATCTGCCTCTTTGCCTTCATGTTCTTTTAATGTTCATAATGGTAATCTTTGTCTTTAATCGAATCATCAGAATCCTCATCTTCATCAATTATTTCTGAATTGTTATTAGCAACTCTAATACTGGGATTTTCTAATAATTCATCCAACGCAATCTCCCTCACCTCTGGATTTTGCGGGTCAACCTGAAACGAAAATATTCATAAGCTTGTTACGTAATAAGGAACCAAACAGCTTTTGTTATCAAATATCGTACATACCCATAATACATCTAAATCTGGAATAATTGGCAATGCATCGGGGCAAGGACTGATATCTGATATGCCACCAGTATCGCTTGAACTTGGCATTGCCTAACATATTAATTATTATTACAGAAGACATTTTATTGAACACAATTTTGAGGTTAGGGCAATATTTTTAAGCATTATACCACAAAATACCACAAAACTACATGTTTAGTACTTACTGATGCTTCAACATTATCATCTTCTCCATTATTAGCTCTTAAAGCTAAAGAAACTAATAATCTTCCCTTTTCATTGCTTTACAAAAACACAATATACTAGTTACGCAAAAAACACCATGTGCCGCTCTTTCAAACTGACGTTTGCAATTTGCAATATGGAACCAGAAATCTTTGATGCCTTATTGCAGAAAGCAGTCTATGATTTTTACAATTTTCAAGATTGTGTCTGCAGCAATAGATAACGCTGTGTAATCAATTTCGCCGGTTCCATTTTGCTAAACTAAAGAGTAGCAATTTTAGACTCACACAGTACCAGTAAAATCATTTTGGCAAAATTGTCGGTTGGTTCCTTATTGCGTAAGGGGGTCCATTTTATTGTTTATGGTCGCAATAAGAAAACTTCCCTATTTTTAGTAAACCTGTAAAATTATAATCTAATTTTTTCTTTGCTCGTTTTTATCTCATTTTTTTAGTTTATATTATACATAAAAATATATAGGATATAATAACAATATAAATGAAAAGCTGAACAAAGATTGTTTAGTAAACAGTTTTGTAAGTTTTGTAGGTGTATTTGCATTTTATTTAAAATATGCAACTATTTGCATAATATTAAATTGCAAGTACTTAAATTTATAACCTCACTGTTAATAAATAAAACCACAATTTAATGATTTCTTAACTTTCAATACCTGTTTCAGCAACACCTAGTTAATTTTCCATCGTTAACCACTTTGCCCAGGGGAATTTAACTGTTGTTTGAAATATTGATTGTTAAACATTTTGGTCGTCCTAAAATAATATTGGTTTGATTGTGATAACTTTCGTTTTTATCTTCTCTAAATAAATTATTTTCGTTGTGAAGGAAAAGAAATAGTATTTTAATGATTAGTTGGGATTATAAATATTTAAATTTTAAGAATTTAGTTTTTTAGAAAATTCGTGAGAGCAAGAATTACCAAGTAATGTATTTATAGTAAATAGTTATTTTGATGAGCATATTTACGTATCTAATGTTAGAGTTTCCATATTAAATGGTGCTAGTAATTATTATTAAATTTGAACGTGATTACAAATTATTGTGGTAAATTAGCAGCGTTCGCATTAAGTGCTGTTCTAACAGTTTGGGTTCTAGTGAACCTAAATGAATCTTAACTGAATTGGTATATATTTTACTAGATTAACGCTATATAAGTTTTGCAATAAATTTCTATTATACCAGCTAAACATTAAGTAAGAAGATGGATAGGCCATTTTTAGATTTTATTACCTTTTAATAATATTCTAATTGGTTTTTAAAAGTTTACTTAAGGCTGCTATTAAGTTTTTAAAGTAGATAGATAATGAATCAAGATGTTTTTAGTTTATAGAACGTTATCAATATCTTTTGCAATAAAAGTAGTGACGATGTTGTTGCAGAATATCATGGAAGTTTGTGGTATACTAATTAATATAATCAGATCAGTTGTTATCTTATAACTGTAATTACATTTCGCTTTTCAACTAGTAGCTTTCTGGTCTTTTGGAAAATGCTTTAATAAGAGTCAAAATTGTTTTGGTATGAGGTTAGTGTTTTTAATAACCACAACGAAGAACATAAGAAAATGCTTTTCATGCTTACAGCATAGAATGCACAAATGAAGAGGGGGAAGAATGAACTAAAAAAATTGGTCTTTAGATTCTATATAGAGAATTACCTACTTATTGAAAGGCATACACTGCACAAGATTGTTCTACATCCATTTTCTGTAGGTTCAGTAAATATTTAATTGGGGTACTATTCAAGCAGTTAGGAAGTTTTTAGTCGGCGTCATCTACTTCGTACGTACAGTCAACTCATAAAGTAATGTCACAATATGTTGTATATTCTAAATGCAAAAATACTTCTTCTTATACTGGTTATCACTTAGTCATTCATTAATCAATAAAAGTATTTTTTAGTTCTTTTGAATCAGACTGAACATCACAAAAGAACTGCAAAGGTACCCATTTCTTAGTCTAATCCTGATTGAAAACTTTAACGTTACCCAAGCAATCCATTTAAAAAGTGAGTTCTAGGCCAACGAAGTTTCTTTCAGATCGTTCTTTACTAGAAAACTCTCGCTTAATGCTCTCGAACTTTTGAAATCCCTGCGCGCATCTCGAAATTTGATTATGAGTAGCTTTTAAGTATTCAATCAGTTTCTGGTCAGTTCACATACAGTTCGTCTTACATTAGATAGACATTAATGTTTTGAATTATTAGTGAAATCTTTATTGTTTGATGAGAGACGTCAAGACAAACATAACATAAATATTCAGTGTATAACACAGAGAGATCCCTAGAATCTATCTAATCTAACTTTAATATTATAGTTGTTTGTTTCGTACAATCTAAACTAGTTGTAAATGTTTATAATAGTATTTCACGAAATAAGAATTTTTATCCTTAAATATAAAAAGGCATCTTCCTCTCAAAAAGACAATCCTTCATCTTTTCAAGAATAAGAATGATCAAAATATTTTTATAAAGATCAAATAAAACACTTTAGATAAGAATATAAATAGAGATTGTAGATTTATTGGTACGGCCTGATGTTCGTGAATTACTTTGCCGGAATGTGCGACTGGAGCTCAATCGATATTACCTATTTCTAGGATACAAAAGCCAAAGGGAAGCGAAAGGGAGAAAGTTCTGGATCCCTTTAACAATTTATTTTTAAAAACTGTTGCTAAAATTAAATTAGGAACTGCCTTGCCTTTATATGTACCTACTAAATTAGAGCACTTAATTGTTTTAAGTTCTCGTACTACAGAGAACTGTACTTGTATAAAGAATGTTCTTTAAATAAATTTCAGTGCAATATGAATAATATTTAAATTATGCTTTTACAAAAGCTTATTTACCTATTTGCTCTATGAACTAAATGGGTAAACACGTTAAACTCGCCACGTACATAAAATGGCATATCTCAATGCAGACAGCAATTTACATCGCTTCATTGACGAAAGCTTCTATGCAGCGAGATAGCTTTTTCAATTCTGGTTTTGTCGAGGTCTCTGCTTCCTACCTTTATTGATTACTACATTTTAACATCAAAGTATTTATAAAAATTGTTTGTGAGTTATATTTTCTCTTTTATTTCGATTCATGCCTGTCCACTCTCTTTTGGCCTGAAATGTCTTATGGGAGTTAATTTACTTTTTTCCAGTAACATGAAAGCAACCTTTTAGCCTTTAGCGAAGTATTCGGACAATAAAGCTAACTGTACACTGAATACTAAAAGTGAACTAATTGCTACCTGCAATCAAAGTCAATTAATAACTTTTCCCCTTTTTGTTATTTTTGTCAATTGAGAATAAAAATAACAAATTTGCTTTGTTCTCGCTGAATTGTATTAATTGAATAATATAAATTTTTTATTTCTTTTTTAAGCTTATTTTTCTTTTTTTCCGGGCCACTGACGAAAAACCACTTCGACCCCAAAACATGTAGTTAAAAAAGGATTTTTAAAACAGAGAAGGTATTGTTATTGATCGAAAGTAATCTATTATGTAGAGATAATAAAGATAAATATTTGTAATAAATAAGAAAGAATAAAGGGAAAAATTGTCTACGAAGAAATGCGTGTCATTCTGTCACGAACAGGAAAAAGAAAATTTATTTAAAAAGGAAATAATAAAATCAAAAGAGATGCTGAAGATATTTAGTTCGTTATCTCACGTGTCGCAGGGTGGTACAGTAAAGAGAAATTTTTATTCTCTTACCAATCAGTTTCAAACTTTATTTTATCGAAGACATATTTTTCAAAACCCACATGAGTAACTTTAGAGTATTATTAAGTATTTAGTTCTTCTTTTGATATTGAAAGCGTAACAGGTAGTCGTTACATTTTTGATTTACGATAATGTATGTGTGTCGTGGTACAATTGGAGCAGTTTTTGGGAAATCTTACTGTTATATTGTCTCGGGCTTTTGGGACAAAACGATTGTAATTAATCAAAAAAGAAAAATTGTAAAATTGATCAAAACACTTCTTCTAAAGCGTAGGCATATGATTCCCTAGAGTAGTCTGTAAACGGTTCTTCTATAACTGCAGATTTCTAAATGTTTTCTCCTATGGCATAAAAACACCTCTCTTCAATATTTAAATAAATAAATCTTGAAAGATACCTAAAATATACTTTGCTAATTCTTTGCTTTTTTTCTGCAAATCAGAAGGCTCGTGACGAATAGGAAGTTTTTAGACTTTGGCATGTGGCATTTTTCCCATAGTTCTTGACCAATCTGTGGCCAATAAAGAAATTGTTTTTGTGCTATTGCTAGCAGCATTAGCAGGGTTAACAATGACGTGGTTGTAAACTGGCTGTTACGATTTCTTTATTGTCATCGTATTTCCAAGCACTGTTCAGAAGTGTGCATCGTTGCGACCAATCAAACCTCAGATGATTCAAACGCTAGGTATTCTTTTAGAAGTGGTGGAAGCTGATAATAATCTAAATGAGAAAACTGTAATAGTAGGTCGAAAGAACGCCAAGCTCTGAGAGTTCCTATATCGTACTCATACTGGGATATTTTGTTGATCTAACTTTCTTTTTTTTTGTGCATTTATTGACAATTATCTTACGTATATAGAACAAATCATTATGAGTTAGAGTTGGTAGAGCTACCATATGCTGCATATGAATAGATTACGAAATACTCACATAGAGAACTTGCACGCGCTCTGTGCCTTTGGCCATGTTTACGGCGGGTTGTTTTTGCAGTTTATGAAGCATAAATGAACAAATTGATTGTAAGCATTTTGAAATTTGTGTTTTTATTGGCCCCGTTTTCTGATCTTTGAATGCCAGAGGTAGTTCTGCTTAAGGTAGTTTTTGTGAGATTTGCCACGTCCATAATGACTAACATGCATCCTTCTAAAAACAGCATTTTATTTGAATTGTTTCTACATGTTGAAGTTTTCGATCAATAAGTTAAGTAGCCTCTTTTCATCGAAAGATATTTTGAATCTTTTTTCCCGAAATTCAGAATATATCCAAATAGGTTCTTTACACACTAGAATCAAAATATTCTTTCTCTTCATTCGAAATTTGATGAACTACTGTAGCTTGTTTGAGATTTTGTGCACGTTCTGTATATTGAGCATGTTGACGGATCTGTTTTTAAAGTTCAACACTTTTAACAACATTTAAATGACCTATAAAAGTATTCCATTTTCAGGAAAAATTATTAAAAAATAATTTAAATTTCAATTTTCCAAGACTCTCGTTAAATTCCGGACTCATGTAATTATTTCGTAACATAAAAGGATGCGATGGAAAACCATTTGTGTTTGCTATTTACTACATTAATGTAATTTATGGTAATTGATATTCTTGAACTAAAAACACATTTGCGAGCACTTTATCTACTTTATTTAATTTCCTTCAGACATTGGATACGAAATGTAAGAGATATCGAACAATACCAACAACTAGTTTCTGGGCGTGAATTTGCCCACGATTCAGTTTCATTTCTTTTTTATTTCCTTTTAAATAAGGTTTCTGCAGTTACATCATCAGTAAAATTGTGTTGGTTTTCTTCCCACACAATTTTACAAGTATAGTACCAATTTGAATATTCCACTGAAATGACCTATTGTTCACGAAAGATTTGCAACGAACAATGGAAATTTATTTAAGAAGAAAAAGGACACTTGGTTACATATTGTGCTCTAAATTACTTATTTATTTATATTGAATAACAATAAATTAATAGTGCGTTTAATTTATACGAAATAAATTTATGTCTTTCTTAATTGTATTCATTATTGAAATATTAATTTAAAATTAAAAGTAGGAAATTAAGAGATTAAAGACCCATAAATCTTTCAGATTTGTTGTTATGCCTGGTTAATGATAAATCAATAATCATACTTGTCTGAAGAAATAATTCGTCATTTTCGCAATTAAGTGTTTTCTTAAAAAATTTTCCATCTAATCTACAGAGCTTCTTGATGAACTTCGGACATTCTTGGAGACTACTATTTTGTTTTAAAGTTTTAAACTGTGAAAGCCACAAAAAGAGTGTAATGCAAAAAAGCTAAATTTTCTTGTTCCCTGTTACTATTAACCGTTTTTTAGCCATGGGAAATGGCTAGTATGTTTTTCTTTGTGGATTATGGACAACAAGCTAAGAATTATTTTTGGAATCGAAACTGCATTTAATCGGAAGTCATACAAACCCAACACCAATAATAACCAATACTTTTAGGTATATCACCAAGTCTTTTCCGAACTATCTTTTTTAAATCAGTAGTCAGAAAATTGTGCCTTGCTCAATGCCAACTAATCTAGTGATGGACAACTAATCTTCTATAGTAAGACGGTGTCAGATAATTTCAGTGTTTAACTTGCTACGACGTAGCTGGTCAGATCATTCGTTGTATTCTGCAAAATTGTTTCTAGATCAGGAGAATTCTGTTGAGATTTGGCTATTGCATTGAATATTTAGCATTAGACTTCAGACAAGAGAGAAATTTCTTTACTTTTTTTTTTATTTATTGCTTGGCTCAATAACGAGTTTTAAATAGAAGCGTTTTTTACATGACTCTTTAATATTCAAATGTGTCTAGTCCCTTTGGCAATAATGTTCCAAAATTACTAAGATGTCTTGAATTTGTAAAATTTGCAATTTAAACTTCAAAATAAATACCTTCAGTCTTGAATTCTTATAAAACGAGGATAGAAGTTATTCTTCCAGTATTTCATCTTAATGAAGCGTGAAATTATTTTTAAATGCAAGAAAGTCGATAAGAACGACGACCTCTATTTTAATGTCATTTCCTCATAATTCTCCATTTTTCTTCTGGCCTTCATCATTACTTTAGAAATAAAGGGAAGAAAGTTAAATAAGAGAGCTTTTTTTTACAAGCAATTCTACTATATAAATGTTTTATCTTGCATGCTGTAATTGATCCAAGCAGTGGGTAGGCTGAATATCCCAAAGAAACCCACAACGTTAAGCCCCACCGAGCCTTATCGTTCTAAAAACAGACTTTGTATGTGACATACATTCTTTTTCATTTCCCTTCGGGCCCTTGTAGATACATATGTAATTTAAGTAAAACTTTCGAAAAAAAATGCGTAATGGTTTTTAATGTTATAATTTTATTTCTCTGAAAGTAAATAGTCTATTTTATTTGTTTTCCAGAATAATCTTAGAATGTCTTTCTTTAATTTCCAAGCATACAAACAGATAACCTTAGTAGGATATCTTTTTTAGGTAAAGAGATTGACTGCCAGATAATAACGTCGTGTACACTCGTTCCAGATAATATGTTTACCTATTGTTAGGTTTGCTTATTGTAAAACTCAACAAGTGCTTACTTACTTCTTACTAATGAAAAAATGCCATTTTTAGAACAAAGTACAAACAAAATTATCAACCGTGAACCGTAAATAATTTATAATAAAAGTTAATGTATTTAGATGCACGTTTTATATTATTTACTTATTCTAGTAAGTATTATATAATAAAAACGATTTTATGTAACTAATTATACATTTTTATAAAGCAACGTTTATTACTTTCTTTTACTATGATTAAATTAATTTAAATTTTTATAGCTTATAAAACTTAATAGACCGCAATGCTGCAAAAACGGTTTAATTTTCTCAAGTAGCTACTAACTAAGGTTACCAATTATACGGAAAAACGTTTTGTATAGCTTATTAATACAACAGGAAAGAGTAGAATAAAACTTCTATATTTGGTATGATATCATAAGGGTGCACCGGGACGCTTCGATATTATTACATACGTCCACTTCACAATTCGTTTGATAATATCACTAACGTAAATTATTTGCTACGATAAGTTAAATTCTTACGATTAGAGTAAAACGGAGTTAAAACTTAATTCTGAAAATAGAGAGAAACTGAGCATGTATGGTCACAAATGTTTTGGTGCTCATATTTAGCAATCGTAACTGAAGTGTGCAAATGGACTGATGTCGTTGAAGTTGGAGAAATATTTTGAAAGTAATTTCATCGATCTACTGTTTATATTTCTAAAATTCTTATTTGTAAGAGATAATTGCTGTTCTTTGATATCTACCTAACTGCATTTATCCGAGGTTGCCGCTCTGGCAAAATTATGGTACTTAACGTCCTTTTCTGAGACCTGAGATGAAGTCAATTATAGTGATTTTTTCTTCTGAACTGCTACTACTACTAGCATGTAGAACGTCGAGACCTTTACATGCAGTTTTCCTACTTCCTATTGTTTCTTGTTCATCTGGTTGATATTTCTCCGGAGCATCTGTGAATATACTACATCTGCCACGTACTCTGTACTTGAGTTTTGAGAATGATCATATTTAGTCAGGAGTAACATGATGATAACTACTTCCTTGGATATTCCTGATTACTTGGACTCGATTGATTTTATTTTTTTAAATTTATTTTTTATTGGTTGCTTACTTAACATACAATCTACTCTTGATACTTGGAGTAATAAGTAAATGTGATATATGATAAGTAACATGATTAGAGACGTCATCCATTAACAACACTCTTGCCATTCCGTGGAAGGTAGGTGAACTGTGGATTAGATATCTGCTATTTGGGGTAGATTGGTCCATCTAATCGTTGGTAATATAGCATTCAGAGTCTCTGGATTTCATCGGTAATAAATAGGATTTTTAAATCATTGTGTATGGTAAAGTTGCTGACATACCATGATGCGTTAGTAATTGCTCTTAATACTTTAGATCGGAATCTTTGAAGGATCTTGGTATTCGAGGCCTTAGCATAGCCCCATAATTGTATGCCATATGTCCATATGGGCTTTAGTATACACTTATACAGCAGAAGCTTGTTATCCAGCGATAGATTACTTTTTCGTCCTAGTAACCAAGACATTTCTCCTAGTTTGAAGTTTAATTGTTGTCTCTTCATCTTGATGTTTTCTGCCATGTCAATTTTTGGTCAAGGTGTAAGCCCAGATATTTTACTTCAGTTTGCGCCGGTATTGGTACGTTGTTCATAGTAACTGGTGGGCAAATTGCGCGCTGCGTTGTAAATGTTATCTGTGCTGATTTTATTTGGTTTCTTTTAATTTTCCAGGTATTGAACCAGTGTTGGAGTAAGTTTATATGGTTTTGCAGTAACTACTGGATTAGGATGTACTGCCAGTAATGCTGCATCATCTGCAAAAGTTGCTATGACGGTATTGTCAGTCGTAGGTAGATCTGAATATTAGGTATAACTTCCGTATGGAACACCTGACTTCACTTGACGACAAGCAGAAAATGCGTCATTGTACTTTATTTCGAAGTGTCTTTCAGAAATGTATGACTTTAGAAGTAGATAGTATGGGCTAGGAAGACAATTTTTAATTTTGTACAGTAGGCCTGGACGATATCTAGGAAAACTCCTGTACAGAACTTCTTCTGTTCCAAACTTTTGACTATCTCGTTAACGATTCGGTGTGTTTGTTGCATAGTGGGTAGGTCTACTACTACTGTTTTAATTCTGTCCATTAGCAGCTTTTTAAATAGTTTTGAGGCAGTTGGTAATAGGCTGATAGGACGATAGGAACTAACTTCGTTAACTGGTTTTCCAGGTTTAGGTACCATTATTATATGTGCGAATTTCCACATGAGTGGGTCGTAACTCATTTTCAGCATGGTTGTTAACAGAACTCCGGCTTTTTTCGGTAACTGCCTGAGTATTGTGCCTGTAATGAGATCATACCCAGGAGCTTTGTGTGGATTAAGTTTTTTGATTTTATCGTAAACTTTTTTAGGTGAAACAGCTTCAATTGGTAAAGACATTTGGCACGCAGTTTCTAAAAACGATTCGATTTCATGGTCGCTAGGATTTGTCAGGGAGTGGTGTAAATACCCGTTCAAGATATTCTGCAAATGCTGTTATCTTTTCAGCATTACTTTTTGCCCAGCTTCTGTTTATTTTCCGCATTGGTGGTATTGATAATTGAGGTCTTTTGAATTTTTTTGTAGCTTTCCATATTGTATTATCATCTTTTGAGAGAGATGAAACGTAATGTTCATAAGAAGTATTTCTTGCGTGCGTTAAAGCCTTGTGTAGTTTTCGTCTTAATCTGTTATATTTTATTCTATTCCCATCGTTTCTAGATAGTTGCCATCTACTTCGAGCTCTTCTTTTTTCACTAACTAGTTCCCGTATGAATAGTGGGATGTTGTCAGTTTTCTTTCTTCCTTCCACTTGGGTTGGTGTTGAGTAATAAGCTGCTTCTTGTATTAACGTTGTGAAATACTGTGTTGCCTCATTTAGTTTTTGAGGGTCCTTTATTCTTAAATTTAACGCTATATTTTCATTTATGTAGGAACGAAAGGTATCCCAGTTTGTTTGTTTTGTGGTAAGGATTGGAATATCTGATTTACTGATTGTATGCGTACTCAGCGTTGCAATTACAGGGGTGTGATCTGAGGAAAGTTCAAAGTTGGACTCAGCTTGAACGTAGTTGGTCGCTGTGCCAACAGATCAGGCGTTTTGTTGGTGTCTGCTGGCCAATATTGATTGTATCTGTAACAAGTAATGCAAATGAAGACATTTGGTGTTTTGTTCGTCGTAATAATTGCAATACCTGCTAGTGACTTTTCTTGGTTAGTTGTTGATGAAATTTGCGAAGATGACGATGTGTCACTCAGCTTATCGTCTATGGTTATTTCTCGTCGACTGTATATCACAAGTCAACTTTAGATTCCTGCTTTCTAAACACGTTTTTACTTAATAAGGAGGAAAATTTTGTTACTGTAAATCCAGACAAAATATTCTCCGATGACAAAGCTTTAGGGTAAGCTTTTCCAGAACATTGAGCTACATCATGGATTTACCACTATTAGGGAGAAGCCATTCATTGCATGCCGTGATACTTTTAATACTTTTTCTAATGGCCCGAAGTTACATGTCTTATGATACATGTAACTGTATTTTCATACCTTTTTAGCTGCAGTACCAATGACTTGGTTGTCGGGATGTGGGCTTTTTATTTTAATTTTACTTTGAGGCATTTTTGTAACAAAAGAAATGGTTTCAAGTTTAATAAAAAACATGAGTTTGAGCACGAGTTCAATTGCAAACTACAGATTTAAATGCTTTTTGTGGAGGTGTCTTCCAAGACACACACTTCTGCCTTATAGGTTTGAAAACTATTGTACCTCAATGCCCAAACTGAAGAGCAACGAAACTACAGCAAGATGACCATCAGTACTTATTTACTATCAGATCAATATTGGATTACCATGGACTGGGTTTTCTTATGAAAGATATTGGATAATTATTTTATTTTGACCGGCTTGCTGTAGTAGAGTAGCATCAAGATATGATCAAAGTGTACATCATTGCCAACTAGAGTATATCTACAGGCAATAAGAACAAGAACAGCAAGAGTATAAAAATGATCTTAAATAGATGGAACATGAATATCTCGATTTCTAGTTACAATCTAGAAGTTTTTAACGTTCTTTCAAATTGTTATCACTTTTTTTGCCTCACTCTAACTTTTAGTCTTTTTGTATTTAATACCTACTTAGTGGAGACTTTTTTCTGTTTTATTACGTCTGCGCCTCTTCTTATATTCCCAGTTCTGATAAAGACGGCAGGCGCGCTTGAGCCTCAAACAATTCGTTACAAGCACTGGTGTGACAACTTGGAAGATTCTCAGTAATTTTTCTGGCATTTGTGACACTATAAATGATATGAAAATTGCCGCTTGAAAAATTCTTGGCGATTTTAGTCAACTTTGCTACTGCAAACAGAATATTTTTTATAAAGTTTAAGTTAGTTTATGGCAACTAACACATATTAATTCGAAAAATAAGTATTTTCTTTAATTTGGGTT
>VTPC01007065.1:0-34914 GCA_011009095.1 Ignelater luminosus
AATATCTAAGCTTACAGAGGTGACTAGTTTAATTTGGACTTAGAAATCTGCCGTATAAATTCGTCCGTACATTCCGAAAACACTCTCCAAATAAAGTAATTATACAGGGTACTTTGCTACCTTTAATCCAAAATGTCGTTCCCTAATGTTGGTATATTATTGTCCGGCCAAACTTAGTCACCGATGGATAGGATCTGGATATAATCCAAGTAGACAATATGCATAAATACGTATTAAAGAAAATTTTCGCTTCGGGCAGGTAAAATCAATGAATCATGAAGAAGAGTGAACAAAAAGAGAAGAGGAGGCCTAAAATAATGAGAGAAGGTGTACTAAACATTCCTAAAGGAATGAATATGAAAAATCTACCTTTAGACCTAAATCGGCCTAATATGTACTTGGTCTTGCAAATCCTGCATACGCAGTACTTACGTACATTAGTTATTCTTCTAAACTAATTTACCAATCCAACAGTAACTAAGGGAAATAACTAAATGACTCGACTTCGCAAAATCCGCCCACGGTGACATAAGTGCAGTTGCTTCAAATTAAGCTTTCTCTGGGCCAAAGTAGAATTTTACTTTATACAAAAAAAATTCGTGATTTGTCAAAAAATTATTCAACAAAAAATAAAACCTGTTTTTGTAAAATGGATACACCAACTGGCCAACTAGAATAAAATTAAAAAAAAATGATTTAATAATCTATCTTTGACAAATTTGCGAATTTCTTTCAAGACAGTAAATTTATCATGTATCTTCTCTTTATTATTCGCCAAAAGAGACAATTTATTGGCTTAATGTTCATATTCTTCACAGTGGAAGTTATCGCACGTCTTGAAGGGAAAAAGAGGGAAAATATACTAAAGTTATCAGCAACTACAAAGACATGCTGATTACCATGTGAGCTTTTCGGTAGCGGACCGATCAGATCAACGCTAATTAATTGCCAAGGTTTATTCGGAATTAAGGATTTTCCCATATAATCATCAGGTAATCTAATATGTTCGGGTTTAGTTTTCTGACAAATCACAAGAGTTCTCACATAATGGGTGATATCAGATTTCATTCCGGACCAATAATACTATAACCTAAGAACGCGATAATAAGTTTTATAAATTCCTAAACGACCTAATTTTTGATATCATTTAGCTTTGACCTCACTACTATTTATTTATGAAATTCAGTACTAAGTTATTTTCCCAAAAATTGCCCTAGACAGCTCATTCGAAACAGCCATATATTTACCTTTGCGATGAACGATGTCGTAATCAAAACTGCTGAAGTCTTAAAGCCCATCGATTTAATCTTTCTTGTGGGTCTTTCAAATTATTAAGCCAAACTGAACAATGATGATCGGTAACAACTTACAACCTTCTAAATAGTATTTCAGTCTTTTCACACTTCAGAAAACTGCAACAATCACGCTCTGTTGTTGAATATTTTCTTTCCGTAGCACTTACTGACCTAAAAAATAACAAATAACGTGTTCCCAGTTGTCATAATTTTAAGTCAAAACTGTACCGATCCCGCATGCAGATGTAAACAAAAGAGGTGATCAAAACCAATCCTGACAATGATGTTTTAAACAAATTTGGTTTCCTTTCTCAATAAGTTGCTTAAAAGTGAAATTAAATCTGAAAACGCTGATATAAATCAGCAATGCCACGATATCATGCGAATAACTCTAACAGAGTTCGGAGCGGACATATTTACAATGCAATCAACCTTTTCAGGATTTACATGAATACCTTGATTATTCACTATGAATCCAAAATATTTCAATTCTGGCCTACGAAAATAACTCTTCTCTCGATTTATCCAGACCAGCTTTTGACAGACGATTTAAAACTTCTTGCAAACTCTCTAAATGTCTTTCGAAGGTAGATGCTACAACAATAATGTCGAGATAATCAAAGACCTAAAACAGTGGCCAAAAAGTCACGGGAGCATTATGTGACCTAAAAGGAAATTTTGTAAATTGAAATAGGTCTCTACCAGGCACTGTAAATGCGGTGTCTGTTCACTGTCATAATCTAACTCTACCTGCTAATACGCACTTTGTATGTCAAGATGTTTAGATAACGTGTTAAACCTAGTTTTGTTAAAATTAACGAGATGTACTGTAAGGTGGTGGATAAACATGCTTTTTTGTCACTTTATTAAGTTTTCTGAAGTTCACGCAAAAACGATGACTACCATCTTTCTTTGGAGATGACCAAGCACTCAAAGAGTTTTCTACTATGCCGGTATTAATCATTTTGTCTGCATCTGTTAATCTTGTTTGAAAGGTGAAACCGGATAATATCTTTGTTCGATTGTATCACTTTTAGTTACGATCTTATGTTTAACTAAATTACAACATTCCAATTCTTGATATGTAAGACTATGAAAATAATGGTTTACAATCTGATCTAATCGATGACGTTGTTCTAGACTAATGTTTGAGTCTAAATTAATATTAGTTATATTAGCTGTACATAAATCTTCAAAAGAAAAGTATCATTTACCTCAACGAATATCTTAGTCCAAAATCCAAAAATCTATTCCGAAAATCAAATCTTGTTTTGAAGCAGGCACTACAGATAAGTCTATCAATTTTATGGTATTTTTAATCGTATTAGGGCAGCCATCAAACCCATACATTCACAAGATTCACCATTTGTTACAGTAAAAATAACCGATTTACTAGTATCTAACTTGAGGCTCAATAGTTTTAATAAAAAAAGAGATTTTCATTATATATAAATCTTTATTAACCAAGCAACTGTCTGGACAGTCCAGATTGCCAAAAGAACACAGTAACTATACACAACAAATGAACTTATATATAACTTAAATTGTAACAATAATAAGTAATATAATGGAAATTAAAAAGATGTCGAACACAATGAAAAAACAACAATATATAAATTAATAATTAACAAACATTTCTGTGTCCAAATAAATGATTTCTAAGGATATATACTGAAGATTTTAATATTTTTAAAATAATTTCTTCATCTAAATATTTAGGAATATTAAAACACTTTGGGAAATTTATGTATGAATTGGTAAGTGTTCCACGAGATCCAAACAGTAAACCAAATATTGTTAAATCTTTAACATTAAATTTATCTTTATAGTATAGAATTGTAGGTTTATAAATAGATTCTTTTTCATCGTGAACTAATTTAGGTTGATCTAAACCACATTCAAATCTAACAGTTGGATCTACAATAAACGCAACATTCTTAATTCGGTCTATAGCAATTATATCTATCCTCCTAATGCTGTCTTTCTCTGATAGACCAACAATTTCTTTGTGCACTTCAAAACCTTTTTCTTTTAATGCCCTAGCTATAATTGATCTTATTTCATTATGTCTTCTACTTCTAGCAGTTGCACCAAAATCACAGTATCCTAACACATGTCCAAGAGATTCAAACTCATTGCAATGTCTGCAATGGTAGGTGTGGGTACTGCGACCGGGAACTGCTCGAACAGCCGAAACATTACAGGTCATCTTCAAGCATTCAATCCATTCAGAATTACTCAATCCATGTTTATTATAGATCCACCTGTTAGACGATTTAACCTGACTATAGAGAATAACCCCTTTTCCTTTCTGAGGCAGATTGCACCAATTTTTGAACTCATTCTCTCTTAGAATAGTTCTAGTCAATTTACTGGGCTTTTTATTTTGATAGATCTTAATTAGATTACCATCAGGTATATCAAGCTTCTTAAGACAGTTAAGTTTTTTATATTCATATGAATCCTGTGTAAAAACACAATTTGATTTCTCTAAAATACAAAATTTGTTATATTGTTGAATAAAAGCTTCCCAACAGCAATTAAAAATTTCAAGTCCTTTAACAGATTTGGCTGAATATAAAAAGTTATTTGGTGTATCATTTGGCATTTGCAAAATTTCTTTTATTGAACTTTTTATGAGGTTATCAATTTTATTTAAAAATGTTTTAGACAGTTTTTCAAGAGGAGCTGTTTGCAAGGAATATATTAAACTGGGTGATATATATTGATTAAGTATGTTTAATTTTTGATATGGATCCAATAAATTAGATTTTGTTAAAATTTCCAAACGTTGACCAATTTTTTTTAAAATGCTTGCGGTGTCTAGAATTAAAGTATGTGAGTAAGTAACTCCAAGATACTTAATTGTTTCACCTTCATCAATAGATTTAATCGTATTATTTGAAGTTGTTAATAAGTTTTTATTAATGAAACCTCCTCTTTCAATAATTATTGCTGAAGATTTTGAATGATTTACTTTAAGTCCAATTTCATGAAATTTATTTTCTGTCATTACCAACAACTCATTAGCAGCATCAATATTTTTTGCAACAATTAGAATATCATCAGCATAACCAATAATTGAAACAGGGCAAATGTCTGAATCATTAGATCATCAAATTCTGATATCTCATCAAAAATGAAGTTAACACAAAGATTAAATAAAAGTGGGGACAAAGGTGCACCCTGAAACACACCTTTGTTTATCTTAAACGGTTTCGTTTGACAATATCCTAAATCAATATATGATACGTTATTTGTATGCAGGTTAATAATTAAATTTTGCAGTTTTAGAGGAATGCCAGATGATGCAATAACTTTCTTTAGGTGTTCATGACCAATTGAATCATAAGCTTTCTCAATATCTAAGAATATCATTGCCAAATCCTTTTTATTTGATTTTGTGTTTTCGAGAATATTTTCCACAATAGCATTATTGATATGACATCCCGCGATATGCATAAAACCTCTTTGATGTTGATTAATGTGCACATAATTTCTAAGTTGTTTATCAATAATTTTTTCAATAATTCTGCGTAAGAGAGAACAAATCGATATTGGACGCCAGTTATTCAAATCTTTTTTATCACCCTTTTTAAAAATTAGTACAGTTCTAGCAATTTTGAATGATTTTGGAACATACCCATTTTGAATCATTATTGTATCTATTTTTGCTATTATTGAAATTATTTTTTTGTTATTTTTGATACACCTCATAATAATTCTATCCGGACCAGGTGAAGTATCTACTTTAATAGAATTAATAGCCCAGTTAATATCTTCTACCGAAATCTCAGGAATGTAAAGATCATTCAAATGATATTTCTCTTCAATTGTAATTTCTTCATTTGTTCTATTTGTGCTCGAATCTAACAAACCAAACAGTTCTTGACCTATAATATTCACTTTTATGTAAGAACATTCACCTTCACCGCTTTGTGCTAAACTGTAGTTTAAAACTAATGTATCTTTGCAAAAACTTGAAAAATTTGGTTTGGTCGATGATTTAGAAGAAGGCAGTACCCGACCTACATCTGACTTTTGTTCTCGTTTTCAAAATTGCGCTTGTTACAGTTTGTTTTTGTAAAATGGATACCTACACCAACTGTTCAATTAGACTAAAATTAAAAAAAAATGTAGATGATTTAATAATAATGAAAAAAATAAAGCATACGAACTTTTCAAGTTTCTTACACAATTTCAGAAAATTAAAAAGAACTTTTTTTGAAACGATTTTTAATTTACAGATTCTTTTGAAAAAAGTATGAATAATAATTAAATGTGTCTTTGGACATTTCTCTTTCACTAAAATGTAAAAAATCTACGATTTTGGTTCTATTTGGATACTTTGTTTCAATTAAACGAGTTGTTATGTAAAATCTATTCGTTATTTAAAATACTCTACCGTAGTTTGGGGCGAATTTGATTTCCGGGGGCAAAATTGATCACTAGTTCCCCGCCAAGTATTTTCAAATACAATACCATAATTACCCTTTTGTTTGCGCTTGCGTTTATTACATTCAATGAGTAAAGGTTCAGTTGTGAGACGTGCAATATTGTATCGATCATTTTGTCAATTATTTCTGTAAAACAAGAATTAGAAATTTATAGTGTGAAATTGACACCTTTTGCATACTTAGGAACTTTCATTGGTAAGTATTATTTGAGAATATTTTTTGTAATTTTCGCAAAATATACGTTTTAGTTGATCTATCGTTAACCCGAATAGTAGATTATAAAAGCGGAAAACTTTACACATTGGCGGGAATTTTGCGACTAAGATGGCGGGGTCAAATAGATCACACATGAGGGGTGAGATTGATCACTGATCAATTTGGCCCCATCATTTTTTACTTAGCTGATTGTTGTTTCTATTGCTGTATCTATTTGTTTTTTATTTTAGACTAATGTAAATACAATGGTACGTGTATATAAGAGAAAATTAGGTGCCAGAAAATACAAAGACTACAGTAGCGAGAATGTCGAGTAGGCCTTATCAAAAGTAATTGAAAGCGGTTGGAGTTTGCGTAAAGCTGCTAGAGAATACAAAATATCGTATGGTACACTACACAATAAGTACCATGGACGTCATATAAGAAAAAATGGAGGACAAACTGTCTTTACATTTAACGAAAAAAAAGCTTTTCTTTCTGCTGCAAGTACTTGTGGCGAATGGGGATTTCCGTTAGAAACAGCCGATCTAAGGCAATTAGCAAAAAATTATTTGGATAGTCAGGGCCGTACTAATACGTCATTTAAAAATGATTTGCCAGGAAATGATTGGGTGTATTCACTAATTAAACGACATAATAATGCAATTGTAAAGAAACTTGCTGCTAATATTAAACGTTCTCGAGCTTCTGTTTCTAAAAAAACTATAACAGATTACTTTAACAACTTACATAAAACATTGCAAGATGTTCCACCGTGCAACATATTTAATTACGACGAGACAAATTTGCAAGACAACCCAGGGAATAAAAAGATGCTCTTTCGGCGTGGTACTAAATACCCAGAAAGAATTTGTAATTTTACGAAAAGCGCTACCTCTGTAATGATGTGTGGGTCGGCATCAGGCGATTTGTTACCTCCATACGTTATTTATAAATCTGAAAAGCTGTGGGTTTAGTGGACGGAGAACGGCCCCAAAGGGCGTCCTTGCTGCAACAAAAGATGTTGTGCATTAGGGTCTAGATATAATCGCACACATCATGGATGGATAGACGCCCAAACATTTAGTGACTGGTTCACTTTATGTTTTCTACCTCATGCAAAAGAACTAGAAGGTAGAAAAGTTTTGCTGGGTGATAATTTATCATCCCATTTTACCAATGAGGTGTTGCGGTTATGTGAAGAGAACAATATCGCCTTTGTTTGTTTAGCAAAAAACTCTACACATCTAACACAACCTTTAGATGCGGGGTTTTTTAGAGCATTTAAGACATCGTGGAGGTCAACTTTATGTAGATGGAAGCAGTCACATCCGTCTTATACATCAATCGATTAAAAAGATTTTGGCCAATTACTAGCTAGCTCTCTAATTGAAATGGATAAAAAAGAGGAAGGTGGTACCTTCGCCATTAAATTAAGATTTAATCGCTTTTTTAAAGCCACTGGAATCGTACCTTTAGATCCAAAACGAGTTTTAAATAAGATTCAAGGAGAAGATGACATTGACAATAATTCTGTTAACAATGTTTTAGTAAACTACTTACAACAACAAAGATTCACGGCTACACCTTCAAGACGGAACATTAAAAGACAAAGACTTGAAGTAGAGCCAGGTAAAAGTATAACCGCTCCTAATGAATCAACTTCAGAACTACACGACGATTCTGACAACGAGCTTACTGAAGAAACCGGAGACGAATCTGAATATTATTCAGCAAATAAGAATTTAGAAAAAGGAACATATTTGTTGGTTAAAATACTAGGAGGAAGTAGAAAAAAGACAACATATAGGTATGTTGCAATAATTGAAGAATCAACAGATGAAGAAATTGTAGTACTGGGTATGAAGTCTGTGAATAGCACACGAAATATATTCAAAGCTGTAAAGAATGACGAATTTATAATTGGAAATGGTGATATTATAGCTGTTCTTCCAAATCCCGATTTAAAAAACTGCGATGGTGAAGATATTTACACATTCAAAAATAATATTGATGCAAAAGAGATATAATGTTTCACTGAGTTTCCAATACTGATTAATATTTGTTTCTGTTAATATATAAGATGTAAGAGTGCCTTTTTTGTATTACGTAATATGTATTCGTTCTTTGTTTTAATACAAAGCAAATTTTGCATATAAAAGTCTCTTTTGTAGTAATCAAAAAGCGCTTAAGAATTGATCAATTTCATACTAGTGATCAATTTGACCCCGACTAGTTCTCAGCAGAATATTTCCTAAACCAACTAACATATTTAAACCGGGGTCAGATTGATCAATATCCTATCTTTTCTGCAACATTTATGTGTTATAAAACAAGCATGATCAAATTCGCCCCAAACAAGGTATGAAATTGTTCAGTTTCTTTTTCTTCTATATTGGAAATATTTCGACTTATGCTAATGTTCTGTGTGTGGAAATCTATTTAAAATACGAAGACAATAGGAATACTAATTTTACATGAAAATTTAACTGACGAGTAAAATTCTACGCTCGAATTAAAAAATAAAACTATCAATTTAGCCCCAAACTACGGTACTGGATAAATACGAACTTACTTAATCCACGTCATAGGTCGCCTTCTGGTTATCCTGGGGCAAAAATATCTTTCTTGTGTATTAGTCACATACGTGGGAAGATGTCTTGAAAGAAACGTTTGTAAAAGCTTGCAAATCTTTTGATTGTTGATTTAGAGAAAAGGTAAACACTTGCATGAAATATGATAACCGTGGAAACACTAACAGCTCTTTTCCCTATTGATTAAGGTTTACTATAGATTTGTTAATCAATAATCAGAACTATCAGTATCAAAAGAGGTATTTTTTGTTTCTTTCTTAGAATTCATCGAAGTAGTATTTATGTTTTGTAATATATGTAGGATACATAAAAACTGTTATTTATTCTGAAATGTTCCCTTGCCTATAATAAGTACAAAGATGTACAAACGGATTTAAATATAGATAGCGTGTAGAAGAAAAAATAGAAAGGCAGTATTTCTTTAATCAATTATATAATAAATCCGTAATCATTTACCTATTGCTATTATTTATTTAATTTTGTTTCTTTCTACTTGATAAATATTGAATGAACCTGTTCAGCTTTCAATGTTGATTATTATCAAGTACTCTCCTTATATGTATACGTAAAAGAAAACTAATAATTTTGTTAATATTTTGTTACTATTTAGCAATTCCTGAATGATAAAACCTTCAACTGCTTAATTAATTCAAGTGTTATACAGGAAAACAAGATGTGCGCCAAGAAGGTTCGTCAAACATTTAAAATTAACCACAAAACAAATACAAACCTATAAATACGTTCGTTCAGTGACAAGTCTGCTAAGCTGATAAATTTTAGTCTGCGGTAAACTGCAACACAACCATTAAATAACGTGTTTATAATCCGTAACAAGTTACTAAAATTTTAAACCGCATGCATGTAGCTTTCACATTTTACACACCATCATACACTGGATTGTGTCGCTAATTAGCACGTGAACTTCTAACATTCTTTTAATACACGCACGCCACAACAAGAATTCAAGTGCAAATTGGTTGGCACGGCGCACGCTGACCACGGAATGCTGAAAGTTTCAGTGTTTTCAACGTCTGTCTGCCCTACATAAAACTCGCAGATTCACTAAGGACTATATAAATAGCTACTTGAGTCTCATTTTATACGTCTGCTTAAACTAAAAACGTTTACGTCAACTATGAACTCGCGATTTACTTAAGGTAAAATGTTAAAAGACCTTTTTGATAAGAAAATTCTGTAGAAAATGACAAGCATATGTATACGGTAAAAAGAATTTTTGTAGTTAGAGTAAAAACGTCTCGTTGTGCTTTACATTTTAAGTCTCTTTCTGCATATTATAATGCTTTGTTAGAAGACTTAAATAAAAAAACATTTCTTTAATATATCTTTGTTGCTTTTCTCAGGATTTGGAAACATGAAAGACAAATAAATTGTTCTGCTCACTGACAAAATCTCAGCCTTAAATTCCAGAAACTAACTATTTTTGCTGTTTGGAAAAACTTGTAATAAGAGATAACCTTTAGGCATTTAACACTTTTAGTGTTTAAAGTGACTGTAAGGCACAGGGGGCATCATTCAGTTCTGTGTTTATTTTCATTAAATTGTTTACTTATTAATCCCTTTTCTTAGTTTGGACATCAACTATCAAAAAATATCTTCCTGACTCATGCTGGAACCACGCCGGTCATAACCGTCGCTAGGCTATATGTATGTACGTCCCGGCCATTAAGAAATTATTATTTGCTGGAACCAAAATGCATATTGCTCAGCTTTCGTCGTGTTCTTTGTGTCTTTATGTACGCCTAAAATGATAATGTTACCTTCTACAGCCAATCTAATGTTCTCAACCAACCAAAATATAGAGAACAAAACAAGCAGAGATGATGCAGCTGGACAACACGCAGTTGTTATCCTGTATGTATCAGGCGTTTGCAATCAACTTTGAAAATCGGAAACTTTTACAATACAGGCACTGCGTTCAAATTCTCGTAAGCGTTTAGGGAAATGGCAACCAAAGCAAACCCAGTAATGAAGACAAACAAGCAAAAATCTTTTTATCACGTCCTATGTGAGTATAATGATTCTTGTCTCCAAAGAGGTTAGAAGCCTGTTATAAGCGCGTTTGCCTCTTCAATCAAAAAGTTAGATGTTTAGTTTTATGGTTGACTGTTAACATATTGTTGATAGCCCAACAGGTCGAATGCCGAAAATTATTATTCATACAGTTTATTGCAGGATATACATATGCAAAACGACTTGTAGAGATTACTTAAATGTTACGTTACAAAATGACATACTGCAGTATCAAGATATTAATCCTAGCGACGATACACAGGGACACCTGACCAATGAAAAAGGGTGGTAGCTGTGGCAATTGTCAGTGAAGATGCTGCGTGGTAGACGGCGTTATTGCGTTGTTATCATGGTGTGTGTGCACACTGTAGCTAATGGGTGTTCCTAGGTATGACACAAATGTGTTGATATTGAAGGTGCTTGTGAAGGTAAATCCGGGTTATAGCTGAGAAAGGAAAGTCTGCAAACCAGCCGATCCAAAACCCGACGGGGCGGCAGAATCTCCGTAATGTAAACAGGATAGGAACTACGAAGGAACCAGAAGCGATGTCTGACTACTACCAGTACATGAAACTTATTAAGAGTGTAGCAGAGCGTACATAGAAGAAATAGGCAGACCCCAAGAACACAATTATATGAGGGTGAATCAAATATAAACTGGAATTGTTGTTGTCTTTGTCGCGCGGTTAAAGGAGAGGGGTGTGACTTCTCAGCGTTGTACGTAGGAATGCATGGAAAAGATCTCACGCGCAGAAAGCCAGCACACTACTGTTTTCTAGTTAGCATTACAATGTCAGAGCAGGAGGTATCATCGCGCGTTGCGCAACTTATTATTATTATATTTCTCACGGCAGAGAGTGTGAAACCAACCGAAATCTCGAAAAAACTTCAGGCACAGTTCGGAGACAACACACTTAAGAAGTCTAAAATGTATGAGTGGCAGATGCAGTTTTCGGGAGGACGAGAAGTAGTTAAAAATGAAGGTCAAGAAAAGTTGCTTAAGAACCAGTGTTACTGCTGAAAACATTCTCATGGGTCGTCGCCTTGCAGAGGACGACTGTCGATTAACAGTTGCAGAAATTGCTTCTGAGATCGGAATAAGCTACGGTAGCACTCAGGCAATCACTACTGGCAATCTTGGATTTAAAAAAGTGACAGCACGATGGGTTTCTAGTCTTCTTACCGAAGATAATCAGAAACTGCCAGCGGTTGTTGAGTCGCTACCAAGCTGAAGTAAAACATTCTTGGCATCAAATCATTACCTGCGATGAAACCTGGCTGTGCACCATTACATCCTAGAATTAAAATAGGCAAGCATGGAGCGGCGAAAAAAGGGAGAAACTGCACTCATCAAAGCTGAAACTAGACTGCCAGTTGAAAACGTTCTGGAAACAGTATTTTTTGATTTCAAAGGAGCTTTGCACGTTGATTTTCTTCATGGACGTCGTATACTGTGAATTCTGCGTACTATTGCCAATTTTTAAAAAGACGTCAATTTCATTCTGCTTCATGACAACGCTTGGCCCCATACTGCAGCCCAAACTCAAGAAAAAATGGCATCTTCAGCACTTAGACGGCAGAGATTTAATGAAGATACTGCTGTTGAACCGTTCGTGCGCAATTGGTTTACGTCACGCCCACCTTCATTTTACGATAGTGGGACTAAAAAGCTACCTATTCGCTGGGAAAAATGTGTTTCCAAAGATTGAATTTGTATAGAAAAATAGTATGGCCAGTATGTATTTTTATTATGCTTCAATAAATTATAAAACAACAATTCTGGTTTATATTTGATTTGACCTCGTACATAAAAAATAGAAAAAGTGACAACTCGCGGATCAGATATGAGGTGAAGATCACCGCAACCAAATAAATAATGAGTAACTTGCAGAACATTGAAAGATGAAAAAGACTGTTAGCCAAGTTATTCTAGAAATCAAACCCATATGGATGCCAATACTGGACAAAGATTTACGGCACAAACATCTACTGCACAACATGCTCAATAGTCTACTGAGTATTCGGTTACAGAAATGCAATCTATATAATTGCACGTTCAGAAGCTCAGTGCAGTGCAGAGAACGCTTGAGCTCGAAAATAGAGTTAGCTTCTTAAATTTTACAACGAAGTGTGGCAATAGCGCAATCAACACCTTCAACAATAATGGTATCTACTCTCGTCAACTTTTAGACAGTATCTGAACTAAAAGAATGCTTGTGGCCACTCTTTTATTTTTATTTTCCAGTTGTAATCAGAAATTATTTTTCTTTAAACTTCTTTCGGCAGCTAAATCTCAGTTATTCTAAAAACTAACAGGAAATTGCCAAATGATCTTTGTGTGGTATTGTGTTTTCAGTACGATATTAGATGAATAAATTCTATGTTAAGTTTGATATGAATTTTTTTTTGAATATTTACCTTTTACTTAATTTGCCTATCAATAAGATAATAAAGAAACACAAATCAAGCAAGTAAAAAATTTAAAAAGGTTAATGTAAGTCAAATTAAAGTTACAATAAATAATTTAGTGCCAGTGCAAGTAGAATGCCACTCATAGAATTAATCCCCTTAATTGCCTAATTAAATATTAATTACGCATAGTGATCCGGAAACTCAAAAAATACCAAAATCTAGACTACTACTAAAATATAAAACGTCATTTGCTGTTGCTTTCTTTGCAATGAATGCGTTAGTAAACAAGATACACACATATAATAAAATTTGTGTTATGTCGCACGCTTTGAAGTTTACTGAGAATACCTAACGTTCCATGAAAACACGTTAACCTAAGAAAGTGACAACTTTTGTAAGTTCAGTAGTGTATGAAGAATCTGGAATTTTGCCAAAGAATATAAATAGAAGCTTAACTGAACACCTATGTAGTAAGCTTAAGGTTACCATGAGAAATTAAAGTAAACATGAGTTCATTTAAATTGAGTCGTCATAACTGTTTAATTTCTATCTTTTTGGAATTGGAACGAAGGCGCTAAATGGAGTATGAAAACTGAAAAATATTACACAATTAACAAATCTAATACTGTATTTTAAGAGATACTAGTTTTGATTCAAATGCTAAACATTAAAATTGAATTTCTTTAAATTAATACGATGATTAATTCTACTCAGCTTGTTTCTTGTCTAATTGAAACTATTCTAATTATGATTAATACTATAGTTTTATTAATTCCCTTAAAAATTAATTTAATTACTTAATTTAGTTTCAGTTTCAAAGTTTTATTGGCGATTATATAAAATAAATAACTCAATAAATGCATTATGCTAACAGTAGCCGCTAGTTCAGTTGTTTAAGCATAGATAACAAACCAAAAGATATCGAGTTTAGAAAAAATATAAACAATTACATCTACTTTAATATAAAATATTTATTAAACTATGAATGTTTAGTAAACAATATAATAATTCAATTCGACTAAATACAGTCGATTATATAATTACAGGACAGCAGTTTGAATCTCGTTGTCACAATAAACGAATTCAGTTTAATAGATTGTTGCAAAGGTTAATTAAAACCACCCTTTAATTTTAGTATAATTTAAAATTTGAAATGTTTTTTTATTTTAATTTTCATGTCATTCAGTTCCGCTTAAAAAGCTTTTAATATTACAACTAAAATATTCATCAGGGTAAATTCAAACGACATTTACATATATTTCACGTAATTTGGGGGAAGCGTCTAGCGCAATATTTCATCAGTGATTGTTTACAAATAATATTTACCTACCTCTATTTCAAATAGGCACTAAAATATGAATTTGTAATGCTGTAAAAAACAAGGATTTTTCAGCTTATATAAAGCGGCAAATTAATTTTCTTATCTGAAATAATTAAAATTAGAATGCTTATCTGCGTGCGTGTAAGACCGTAAGTATTAGAAATCCGATAAGCTTTTACATTACTAAAACGTAACATATTTTATACACTTATTACCCGTATACAATTAACTGACACTTGTGAAAAGTATTTGTGACAAATCGCAGTAATCACGCTACAAGTTTTATAATTGGAAAAAACTAACGTCGCAATATTAATTAAAAATGTCATTTAAAGCAAAGATAAACTGCCGTTAAACACGGAAACGATTTTTTCCCAAGATTTATCTAAAAATGAAGAGTTTAAAAAATATGGGACTTGATGAAACGCCACGTCTTACAACGCGGATGAAGTGGTGCAATGAATGCTCGCGTCAAGTAGGAGATGAAGCAGGAAAAGCTCGAAGAACATGTAAGAGAGCATGACATAAAAAGTGTCGCTGATCCCCACCTGTTGCCGACTTTAGATATGGCTTAAACTACGGTTGGGATATGCCATGGGGTTAGTTAAACAAGGAGTAAATGCTGATTAATGTAATGTTTGTGGATTATGCTTAACATGTGTTGATATTTTACACTAATTTTCCATTTTACATCGGAAATAATACACATAAAAAAACCTGTTCATGTTGATTTTATGTCATTATAGGAAATATATTGAGTTCGGCGTGGAAATCGAAAAATTCGTTTTATTGCTGACAGGAATTTCTCGTATTCTAAAACGAAATATACGGAAAAGAATTAAAATTGAATAATAGCGTCTGAAACTATTTACAATATGTAGTTTTGCTATTGTTGGGGTAACGAAATAATTTTAATCCAACAGTTAGTTTTAATTCAATACGAATAATATTCTCTACGTCTTTCTTACGTATGCGCTCAATTTAATTAAGAAACACTAAAAAGTTTAGGTTAGCTATATCTATTTTTATCATGAAACGATTATTATTTCAATCAGAGAATAATTCTTTTTCGAGTCCACTATTAAAAAAATTGATGTTGGTAAACAGGAAGCAATTAAATAAACAAAATTACTAAAGTAAACAATCATTTATACATAATAAAATAACAGAACATTTTTAGTTCGGTTGAAAGAAATTAGAATTTGCCTAGGGATAGGACCATCGATCGTTCTGCCATTTGAGTTAACGAATTTGAATATGTAAATAAATAAAAACTCAAAATATGATTATTATTAAAATAAATAAATAAAATTGAAAAACAATAAACAGAAAAACGCGCACGTGAGTAAAACTTTAAAGTAAAACAATATTGTAGATTTTAGATACGTACTTATTTATAAAGATATAATCTTGGGTCTTGCTTTCATGATTGATTAAATAAATGTCAAGTTTAATCTATAATAATATGTCCCAGCTATTTTTATCACCTAAATCCGAACTAGACAAAAGAACATTCAAACATTCTCTAGTCAAGAAATGAACAGGGATGAATGCAGAGTGGAAGCCAAAACTACGACGATGAGTTGGTTAAGAAGGATTTTAATTTGTACCATTACTGTATAGAAATTTCTTACTGATTTAACTGATATAACCTCAGACTCAAAAAGTTTCCTAAAATTCAGCTAGACAGAAAGGTTAAAATGCCAACAGATTTCTTCAAATTCCGAACTGTTGACTAGTTTCAACAAAATTTGTACCGCAATCCCTGTAACATCCGAGGTAACTCTAACCAGCAATTAAAGCATTCGTAGTCAGATCTGAAACGAACTCTGTAATGTTATTTTCAAATTCGCACTAAATCCGCCCCTGTCTTTCAATTTCGTTCAGGTATTTGTTTTCCTGACGCGTAATATTTAAATTATTTTATTCCATAGATGAATGTTTGTTACAATATTATTCTAAAGAATTGATAACTTTGTGGTCTCGACTTCTGGGCTCCGGTAGACGTGCCTTTTGCTATTTTCCAATATCAAATGCCTGGAATCTTAGTCGCAAAAATTGGAGTTACACAGTCTCGATTGAGCCAGGTTCAAGCTGGTAAATCTACAAAGTGGAATTTTCCATTGTCTCATAAGAATAAATACATTTTAATCTGTTAGGGCGTGCATATGACTTTCGAACCCCACTCCAGTAAGTACACATTGCGCCACAGGAGACGCAGAGAGAATAGGCAGTACGATAAGAGCTGCATACTCGAACCAACGTACGGGGGATAATTTTCGGCGTCACCCCTACAAATCCTCAAATGGTTGCAAACCGAATTTAATTGAAGCGATTCTCTTAGTAAAAGAGAGATCGGACTCGAGAAATCCTATTTCGTCGGGTCTTTGTCGTGTTATTCACGGAAGAAAGCCGGTGTGTTTACCGAAAAGCGATGCTTTAGAAGCTTTGTTATTGTGGGAAGCGTTTTTGCTTCAACTATAGTTACGCTGGTATTTCCCAAGAAATAAAAATTGTAGAGGGTAGAAACGCAACAATTTTGGTCCCGTTGGTGCAACGTTAAACGGTCTGTCGAGAACAGAAACTTCCCGCCCCGTAAAGCGTCGATCTGTGTGTTACATCTTGGAAGCTCCGTGAACCGAATGGGTTAAGTAAATTTAAAGAGCGTTTGAGTCTCAATTGTGAAGCGTTAAAGCGAGTTTTAATAAAGCTTCCACGAGGTAAGTTACACACAGGGTGAGGTTTCGCAAGAAGCCTGTATACAGGGTGTCGGATTCACGAGTAGTCGCGTGACCGACCATCTGAACCCTTCCATCTACGATTGCTGGCGTCCTCTTTTGTGAGCATCTATCAGTTAGTAAGAGTTTTTCGAAATCGGTGAGCTTCTCTTTGTGTGAGATTAGGTAAGTTCATTTGAGAATCCACCCATCTGCGGCATGAGCTACGGGATTTAACATCTACCATTGGTCTGGACGGGACTTGTGCATACTTTTGAGCATTTTCCCGTTACAACTCTACATGAAAAGCCTTCGTGGTCATACACACATACACTTTGAGAATCTTCGAATTTTGAATTTTTGCTGAGTGATTTAAAAGGGCCTAAACAATCGACACTCATGCGGGAGAATGGTTAAACTTAAGAGATCCTAACAGAGGGTAAATGATCAATAGAGGAGTTCTAGATGAAGATACTTATTATAAATAAATCAGGTAAGTGAAACGATAAGTGCCTTGAATGCTTTTGCTCGAAGACAAACTCTCTATACGTAGTTATTTAGAAGACAAAAATATCTTTTCTTTAGAAGAGCAATATAGCAAATTAAATGGGTTTTGTCAATTTTGATAGCAGTGAAACCACATGCGCTATAAAGAAGTATAAAGCATCTACGATTATGCATAAAGCGGAAAACGCGAGGGGTGACTATCAACTAACAGATCACCAGACCAACAAAATATAGTTTAGTGCGTTCCTAATTAAAGTATTCGCATCTACCATCACCAACACTGACTGTAATCTACAGCTATCGGTCACTATTATTGGCAAGAAACTTTTGCCTGTTGGTGCTTGTTGATGTCTGGCCGTTCCGGATACAAATGGATAGTGTGGACAACAGTTGCTGACTAGCCGTTGCCTATCGTGTATATGGTAACTGTGGTTTTGAATATTAATTTGTATAACTTTTCATCAAAATCATAACAATTTTCAAACATGTTCTCTACCAATCAAAATTTCTTACACCGATTACACCGACTGTAGACTAGTGATTGCTGTCAGCAAAGCGTATAATGAGAATACCGAGGGATAATTGACGATCCGGTTGCCTGTCGTATAGTGTGGATCCACCTGTCCTTTCTATCATAGCAGTGAGGTAAGCAGATAAGACAAACCGGGTTTAGCAGCCGCTTGCAGCATCGAACTACGCGTTAATCTCAAATTTCTTGTGCAATTTAAGAAACTGTCGAGTGACAGTTTGAAACTGTTTGCAAGAGGTTGTGATGTCAAGTACATTGTCACGGCAACAATCAAACAAAACGTTGGGAAAATTAGTGAAATATTCTCAACAATCGCCAATTAAATGTTCAAATGATAGCAGACACAGTGCACATTGATAAAGAGACTTACAACAAATTTCACATGACCAGTTGAACACGCACAAATCTGCACCAAAGTGATTCCCAAAAGCCTCAGTCAGCAATAAGACGTTGTGCCCGGAAACACTGTAACAAAGTTACTTTGATTTTGATAAATTAAGGACCATTAATAATAAAATTGTTACTTAATTCTTCCATTAGACCATTTAGCACACAAGGGCATTCCCGCTACAAGAGCTGGCTAGCGTGGGGGAACCGAGTGGGTATAAATTCAAACACCCGACCGCCAACAGGCAGTTGCTGTCGCAGTGCATCAAGGTCCGACTCCGAAATCACCAGCCAAGCTCCAGTAAGTATTAGGTAAACCGCAAAGGTAAAAAGGTGCTCTAGCCTGTCCGACTGTTCTATCTTCCCTTCTAGTACCGTTTTTTCTCTCTAGTTCCGTCCTATTTCTACTTGTGGCTGTATTATCGGCGTGGCGGTCGATTCGACACATCGTCAGTTCAGTCCAGTTACTCCGGCGCGTCCTTTGTATTCCCCGATCACCACTACCAAGTTTTATATCCGCCGCCTGCTTGCTGCACTGCCTGCGGTAACAACACTAAGGTTTGCTTTAGTGGTTAAGTATCTGCTTGTATATTGTATGCTATTTATGGTGCCTGCTTAGTTTAATACATAGATTTTTTAGGCTTGATTGGTGTTTCCTTTCAATAGTAAGCTCTCCAAGTCTTTTATTTCAACCGTCGACCCCTGGAGTCACCAGGTCTCCATTGCAGCCGCCCGGTGAGCCCCCGTCTGATTGCCTCAAGGACGAGGTGGGGGAGTAAATCCCCTTATTAAATCTGGCGCCCGAGCACCGACCGACCTAGCACCGTGACATCTATTGACGTTCGCCGACCGAAAAAGCGTCACAACACATTTCCACTTACTTCATGGAACAACTTACAAAAGAACCTGAAATACCGGAAAAGATTATCACATGTGACGAGACTTTGATTTCCCAGTACGATTCAGAAACAAAGAAAGGCAATGCTCTGTCCGTAAAAAAGCAGTTTTTGGTCGATAAGAAAATTTCAGTGCTGAACCACCCACGATACTTGCAGTGCGACTTTTACCTGTCTGTTAAGGTAAAATTCCTATTAAAGGGAGACATTTTTAGACTGTGGATGAGACAAATAAGAAAATAGTGGTGGTGTCGAACAGCATACAACGGTACGGATAATATATTGCAAGGGATAACAGTTAAGTTGTAAGATTGTAATAACAGATAATAGTTTTGTCATCAATCTTGTTATTTAATAGCCGCACCTCGTATGTTTAAGCTATAATCAATGTGTTGAACGTTAAGGAGAGAGAAAGACCGTTGTAAAAGTAAGTCAAAGAGACCTTGTCCAATAACAGTTGTACATGTAATCTTTCTAGGTTCTTCTGCAGTAAAGTAAAATTTAGATAAGCCATAAGACCTCAAATAACAGAGAAGAGGAAGAAAAATCCCAATTAGCACCCAGATTTCATAATGTTTGGATGAAAAATTTCAAAGGGGCAAGGAAGCCCAAAGGACTAGATACCCGAGCTAACTTGTTTTTTACAAAGGTGTAATAGAAAGAAAGACATTGTAACAGAAAAAATTCCAGGATAGATTACAAAATACATCCTAAATAATATCAAACCAAGCCAGAGAAGGAAAACTACATTGTGAAGAGAAAAAGCAAAGACAATACAATAGGAAGGAAAGTTATTAGCCCATTTGCAAAGTTCAACACCACCTTTATCAATAGGTCTGTGAAAGAATATCAGCACCCGTCACTATACCATTTAAATATTATGTCTACTTTGAGAACTTTAAACTTTAGGGTATTGTCTAGCGTATATCTGAACTAAACAGAGGACGCCATCATTAACAAAAAAAAGAAGTAACAGTATTGACAAAATGTGTACGTTGATATTGGTAGTGAAATGTGAACCTTAACAAACTGGGCTATATCTTGCTATAACTTTAAATCAGGTAAGAAACAATTTTCTAGAGATATGTAAATCATACGAACATTTCAAGGACGCATCAAATATAACACAAAATTCTGTGTTGGCAATATAATGGTGAGGAATATAGAAGAAGATGAAGTGATACTATTTAAGGTAACCTTGCATAAAATGACGATACTGAGAATATCAAATTGAATTCCGATTAAGTCCACTTTCCAATGAGAAGATTTGGGTAAGAACGATACCCTTTGGAGATTATTATTTGATCAAAATTTCTGAAAACTCAATTTCGCTAATTCTTTAAAGAAAAAACCCAGAAGTGAATATTTGAGTCCGAATCTAAACATTTTGGATGGAAAGAAAACTTTCTGAAGTGACAGTTGCGTTTAAAAATAAACTAAACTGAACTGCACCATACTTATCAATTAGGACAGTAATGTTTGCATGAATAGGTTTTAGAAAAAAAACAATTACTACCCTTTAAGCAAATTCTACTTGCCCTTAGTAGACTTAGTAGGAACGAGAGACAATTGTATAGTAATTCATCCTTCATCCTCATCTTTTTAGAGTTAAAGTTTGAATTAACGAAAAAAAAACTAATTTCCTATTTACTTTGTTGCTGTATGTTAAAAAATTCTTCAGAGGTATCATAATTTTTATCTGAATCTAATACACCTGAATATTGAAGTTTGGATTGAATAGTAGTGACAATGTCACAACTCGATCAAACAGCTTTCAAATAGAAAGGCCTACTCTTGAACAGGAAAATCTGGATTTTGACTTGACTTGTTGTGATCCCTTTTTATTTATTATTGTATTGTGCCTGACGTTGGCACAATCTTGCATCATATACCTTAGATCCCAAACCTTTCTGAACTGATCTTTGAATCAGTTTCTGGTTGTTTATTGCAAATATTCAATCAATTCTTCCCGTTCGAAGTTTGAGCAAGGTATACCAAAGATAATTAATACCCTCCTTTGATCTGCAGCGCATTACAAAAGATCTTAGCCAGGATTATTGTTTTTGAGTAAGTAACTTTACATGTTCCACGTTCATTTTTGCGCGAATTTATTTTTGATTTTTTTCTTGTTCCTGCTCTTGGAAACAAATGTGTAAAATATGGACTTGGTTACTCTCTGAGTGATTCTACACCTTGAGTTTGAATCAATATTTCTAATATTGCTTTAACCTACACTACAATTTGCTTCTCGTCTACGTTACAGTATCACATCGAGTAAGAAAGCAGAAAGATATTCCATGGGCACATTTTGTAGCTTGTTTAGCCTTTCCCTATATTTTTTCGCCAAGGAAGTTTAATTGTTAAAGTTCTAAAATATGTGTGGCATGACAACTGCTAACGAAAACGCGTATAATAATTGTGCTTTCATCTTCTAGCATTTAAAATATAGCAAGGAAAAAATCGAACGATAATAGGCAGCAAACTAATAGTCATAAATATTCTGTCATGTCATTATACATGAGAATTAGGTAAGATATACACAGGTACTTGTGTAACGTATATTTAAGCCCGTAAAAGCAACTCTCGTTCCATTTTAACATATTACAAAATGGGGTTACTACTAAATATCTGTAGGTACATAATTAATCTACGCCTTACAAAATAATGCGGCTTCGAAACTAGGGTAACAACAATTTATTAATTTATTAATTAAAATAATTTCTCTGCTAAATCCAGACATAGTTTTAATATACATCTTGCTAAAATGCGCAAAGCTTGGAAGTAATGCAAACACACTAAAATATTAAATCGAAGCCTAAAGGTAAACTTGCAAGTCGTCGAACTTCTCACGAGACCTAGTATTTTTAGATTTCCCTGCTGGTAGTTTCTCACTTTTCAAACAAAAGCTTTTTTTCCTATAAAGTAAATCAAACTACATCGTTATACAAATGTAAATATGAGAAAATTGAGACATTTGTATCGCTTTTATTACGCAGCCGTCACTTTGATATATGCTGTTTTATACTTTAAAAGAGGATTTTTTTTATTCTTCGTCTTTGACAGTTTGTCTTCATTTCTAGGAAGTTCAAGATCATACAAAATAACTTCAATTTCTTAAATGTAAATCATTTCTTAGAACACTTTCATCTCGACCTGTTTATTTTTATTGTTGGGTAAAGGAAATGAAATGCAATCGTGGTTATAAAAATATTCTTTCGAAATATACTTATGAGTTATGACTTAGTACGCAATATACAAACAAAGTAAAAGCTATCGTGTCAGAATAACAATTGTATCACCTTCGTTGTGTTAATTAATTTAAAGTAAGAGGATTAAAAGCGTATTTCTCTACCGCTTCCATTATTTCTTTTAAATAAACACTTTTAACATGCGAGCTTTCCCGGTTTTGTTATTTCTATATGAAATTAACTGTGCGATATACTGTAAATGAAACATGCATTCAGTGAATTCAAAAAGATTAATTTTGACGTATATTAAGTACAGCTATTTTGGCTTGGTTTATTTAATATTCGAAAAATACTGATAATGGTAATAAAAGTCTTATGTTGGTCATCGTACTATGAACTGTTTAATCTTACTGTTGCAATTTATTTAGGTGTACATTTCTTTTTTAAATTTTACCTATTTTTGGATGCACTACAGAAAGATCTGGAATGTCCTACAATAGTAGGCTATTAGGGCAGAGATGCATTTTTCCAATGCATGAAACTCAAGATTCTGATTATAGCTTTGACTAGACACTGTTTAAAGAGGTTAAAGATTGTTATTTTCTAAATTTAGTGTTTGCAATTGTGAAACCTTTTATAATACAACATAAATAACTAAACCTGCAGTGTCTTTAAATAAGATATGCTTTATGTTAGGATCATTTTGCTCATAGGAACTAAAATCCCAAAACAGAGAAAGACTGTTTTTTACTCTACAAGAACTTCTCGTCGACCACTTTAGACTAGGTAACAGTGACGGTCATCACTTAGGCATATATTGGACACACTGTGTGAAGATACCAAGAATTGTAATTTTATTTCAAGGTGAGGTCAGACAGAGCCGGCGTAACCGGTAGGGTGAGTAGATAACCGCTCAAGAACAGCCAAAATCTGAAACCAACAAAAAACTCAGGGAGCTAAAATCGGTATCTGTCTCTGGTATCCCTAAAGATCAGTGAACCTGTAACAGTATGCATGCTCAAAAAAGTTCAGGTTGTATAAGAAGCGAAAGGCAGGAAGGATTTAGCATTCTATATAAATCAGAAGCCTGAAAAACCTAACAGTCCAAGCATATCTGCATATTTGCAGAAATCTGAGTTGTTGATGCACAAATGCCTGGCAAGAATCTAGAGCTTTGCAAAACTATGACATTTTAAAAACATGTATATATAGAAATATACAAGGACCTTGCAAAGATCTGATGCTGATATAAATCAGGAAATCTACAGAAACATTGGGATGCTCAAAAAGGCTTTGTAAGAAGACAAAAGTGAATAAAATAATATATTTGATTTCTTTTCAAAAAAGTAGTATTGGAGACTTTTATCTAAGTACCAAGACTGAAAGTTAACAAACTACGGATTCTATTCAGCTTTCAAAACAAGACTTCATCACCATTATGACTTTTTCAAAATTTAAACAAGGTGTAACATAAGTTCAAGTTGCTACTTCAAGCATTTCTAGATATCAATTTAAAACAAAAATTCCAATAAAAAGTTTTACTAAAACGAAAAAAGATACAGTCTTCTGAAAGGGTGTTTGGTCATTACTCATAATTATGACCGTTCTTCACAACTTCTTGGGCATTAAAAGACGATTTTAATATCCCAATCGTAAGAAGCAATGGGCTTTGTCATCTAACCTATATTAGTGCTAATACAACTTGGCTTAATTAATGAATAGAATAGGAAAGATTAAAAAAGGATAGAAATTAAGGTTCATAGTTAGGGTCTGATTTTTTACTATGTTCAGATGAATTTTGGTCCTAGTTAGCTAATTAAACATTAAAATTGATCTTGTAGTGTAAGTTGTATTAACGTTAATATAGGTTAGAGGATAAAGCCCAATGTGTTCTACTAAGAAAAAAACTTTTGTGTCAAGTCGTTCAAGCCAACAATTTTGAAGAAAAATTTTATCAATTCATTTCTTATCGTTTAATAACCGTTTTGGTTCCTTTTTTAAAAGACTGTATCTTTTTTAGAAAACATTTAAAAGAACTATTAGAGCATTTGTCTTAAATTGACGTCTAAAACACACTCCTGAAGTAGTGACCTGAAATTATGTTACGCTCTATGTAAGATGCTCTCCATTTTGGTCGGTCATGCAATGGTAAGGTCTTTCATAGTCAGTACTCGATTTTATAACCTAATTTGTGATGTTTAGATTGTCATTTTGTCAAGTAAAAATAAGATTTCTAGACGGCATCCGAAACTAAGAATTTCTGACTTTTGGGATGTGCTAGGGGATGATTGTGTCAAAAGTCCTCAGTCCTACGAGGGCGTGAACGTCCATGCGCAGAGCAAAAACTAACTCTTTCTTGGTTTTTTACTTATAAATATCTCAAAAACGGCTGGTTCTAGCAAAAAAGTAACTATCTACAAAATTGTAGCTGACTAGATTTTCTACAAAATTAATTCCATAATTATTTTTCTATCTGTGACAGTTTTCAAAATATCCAAATTTAAAAATCGTCCAAGCTTTAAATTTATTCGAAAATCAGATTGCCACGTTTGAACTACACCCACAAAAAAAGGTAACATGATTTTGTTATTTCTGGAAAATGTGCTATCTTCAAATTTGGATATCTCGAAAATTATCACACATAGAAAAAAAACGTATAGAATAAATCTTGTAGAAAATTTAGTCAGCTACAATTTTTTCTATAGTTACTTTTTTGCTAGAACCAGCCATTATCGAGATGTGAGCAAAAAACCAAAAACAGAGTCACTTTTTGCTCTGCGCATGGGCGTTTCCGACTTCATAGGACTGAGGACGTCTGACACAATCATCCCCTAGCACACCCAAACACATCCCAAAAGTCAAAAATTCTTAGTCTCGGATGCCGCGTAGAAGCTTTTTTTGAGCGTTCGTTGACTGGACTACATGTAATTAGGTGGGAAAGTGCGTGTGTTGTCTTTCTGAATACAGGGTGTCTTTAAAGGTATTGTTAATAATTCGGGGGACGATAAGTTAGATAAAGTTATATCAAAAAACGCTTAGTTTCTGAGATACATGGTATTACAGTTTTATTGAAATTTTCTTATGTTTGTTTTTGAAGGTAACATGTGCTATTGAGCTGAAATTTTCTGTGTGATTTTTGCTATAGAAAATATACATCTCTACAGATTTCGAGGCTGATGTTGGTACCATGTTACTCAACTAAGAAAACTGACTAATTCTAATGTCTCCGTTATTTACACTCAATTTAGCAAATAAAGTTACGCTCGTGTTTTCTCCATGTAATACACCATTCTCGAGCAATTCTATTTTTTTTAAGTTTTGCAACTCCTTATGTAATTTTTAGATTTTATATTCTTCAAATAACTTATGTGGCTGTAGGTATGAGGTGCTTGCTATCTTACATGTTTTAACATCGGTTGTGAAGATTTGGGAAGGATATTCATACTTTAACACCCTGTATCTCAATAATTAAGAGTTTCTCGATAGAAGCCTATCTAAAAAAGTACAAGTATTTTCTGATGTTCTGTCACCTCCCAAAAGTGTTGGCCATACCTAATGGGACACCCTATATACGATTTTTTACTAATTTCACTCTAAAAGGCTTCTGAACTGAAATAAATATTCTCTAGAAGTTCTGTATGTTTAAAAAAGAATTCAATTTCAGTGGGAGCCTAAAGTTTCGATAGTCTCATACCAAATGTTCCACTGGACATACTATATTGGAGAAGACGTTCTCTCTTCTACTTTACCTTGATTGCTCTAAGATTCCCGTTAACTCTGTTACTACCTCAAGCAACGTCTGAAAGGAGTTTTTCTAAACTTAAAACATATTAAAATTACTTAAGATAGGAGAGCTATAAAGTATCAATAAGCTGAAATTACGAACTACGGCATTATATCGAGGAATTTGCCAAGAAAAGCAGAAGAACTATGAAATTACATTGTATCTAGTCTTAGTAGTTTCTTTCTATTGTTTTTTTTTGAATTCTTCAAATAAAACATTTGCCGATATTTTATCAATAATAATCTATGTATTAACAAAATACTATTTTTAAAAGAAACAAGATGGTGATAGTTAGATCTATCAAAATCTAGGACAACGAAAAAGTTTTTGCAGAAGTAATCAAAAGTCTAGCGCCAGACTTGAGTTCAGATTTTTTTTATTAAATTTTGCTCTTGTATTTTATGATCTTCACTAAACTACTACGTAAGTGATTGTACCAGAAAGTGAAATCATGAACTTCTATATAGTGTTTAGATTCACTTTGATTGACCCAAAGAGCACCTGTTGTCTTCTTTGTTATTTACAGGCAAGTAAACAGGTTATTGCACTGGCCTATATTGATTTAAGCATATTAAGCTTTGTAGGCTTATCCGATTACATAATGTGAGTCTTTCTAAGAGCTCCCATCAATTCAGCGTTTGCTGATTTTCTCTAAAGAGTAATTAAATGATAAAGTACAAAATGGAGGTTAAATTATATAGGAACACTTTTGCCTATATTCGAAAATTGTTGCCAGCTTTGCTTCCAGCAAAACTTAGATAAAGAAGATTTAAGAACTTTGAGTTTGCTTAGTTTTAGTGCTGCCATTGAACGCATCTTGTTCTTTTTTGCGAATGGGTTGCTGAGGATAACGCGGAATCAACACGTCTTCGTCTTTCTTTTAGCTTAATATTCTTTCATCCGCTGCGAGTGAGTGTTTTTCCGTTGCTCCGACCATACGTGTTGTTTTCTCATTCTTTGTCGTTCCTCGAAACCCCGTGTTTGTATGATCTGGCGATCCTAATTCTGCAAGGTCTATTTCTGTTTGTTTTTACCAATTGGGTGTAGTAGTCTTATTTTCCAGAGAAGATTGGATTTGGTGTGTTAGCCTGTTTGAGTCCATTCTTTCCAAGTGTTCCCTTTATTGAATTCGTCGTATGCGTAATGTATCTGTTAATTTCGGTATATGTTTATAGATTTCTATGTTGGATTTTGGGTAATGTATTTCGTCCTTGGTTATTGGTCTTAAGATTCTTTTTATTATTTTGCGTTTTTTTATTTCCAGTCGTTCTTTAAGTGTTTTGTGTTGGAAGTTGAGTGCCTCTGAAGCGTATAGCGCTTCTGGTTTGACTATTCTTATATAATGACGGATTTTACAGTTCCAGGAGAGTCACATTTTGTTGTAGGTATTTTTTGTTAATTGAAAAGCGGTTTCCATTTTATGGAGTCATGACTCTATCGACTTTTTCTCGTTGCAGTTTTCGGAGATCCATTTACCAAGGTATTCTTTAACATGGGAAACTTTATTGTTGCCAATCTTAAGTTCGTGTGGTGCTGTTCTGATATTTATCATAAATATAATTTTCCCAAGGAAAATTCGTAGACCAATTTTCGCTGCTTGTGCTTGCAATATTTCGAGTTGTTTCTGTTCGTGTAGAATATCTTTGGCAATTAGTGCCATGTCATCGGCAAAAGCTAGACAGTTTATTTCTACACCTTTGATTTTTGGTCCTGGCGGTGTGCTGGCTTACCTGCTTTTTTGATTCCCTTACAATCTTTTCAAGGGCGCAGTCACCTTGTCGTACTCCCGTGTCTATTTTAAACCCTTTGCTCAGTTTCCCCATAAATTTCACTTTAAATGTTGTTTCTGTAAGTGTTTCTTTGATGAAGTTTGTTGTCTTTCGGTCTAGTCCAAATTCCGCTAGTATTTCTAAAACGGATTTCCGGTCTATGCAATCATAAACTTTTTTAAAATCAACAAATGTGATGACATAACTTTTGTTGGATGTGCTGCGGAAGTACTTCATCAAAATTTTCAGGTTTATAATTTGCTCTGTACAGGATTGTCTTTTCTAAAAACATCGAGTTGTTGATCCAGTTGAGGTTCCGCACGCTTGAAGAGAGCTTTGGATAGAATTCTGTACGCAACTAAAAGAAGGCAGATTCCAGGATTTCCTTTTTTATGTAATGGGTGTAAGATTTTCTCAGTTTTCCAGATTTCGTCCAGAATCTGTTTGAGTTTTATAGTGAAGTTTTCTCCTACATTTTTCTAGAGTTCTGCGATGATCTGGTCTTCTCCCGTTGTTTTGTTATTTTTAAGAGATTGGATTATCTCCTTGATTTTTTGTACGCTTGGTGGTTTTTGAATCTGAGTCTCGCTGGATGGAATTGATAGGGAATTGTTCTTCTGGCTTTTAACATGAACGCATCTATAGTTAACAGATGGTATTTTTTCTTTCTCGCCAGAAACCTTTATTGTTTAAGAAAGGGTTTAAGTAAGAATACCGAAAAAGTCATTAATCAGTTTAATGCATTGTTGTTATTAATTTCTATTTACAAATTCTATTTTAAAAATCATAACATACCATGATAAATATTGCTGTGGTTTCTGGACAGTTGAAAAAATAAATTAAAATCTGAAAAATTAAAAACTTAGAAATGATTTAATAAGAATGAGAAACAACATTTGTAAGATAGGAAGTGAGATGATTCGTTATTTTTCTCTGAAAGATTCTGCGTATGTCAAATAGGTAATAGACAACAAGCATAGAATAGTCTTTCTTGTAGACTGCTAAATTAAGACTTTTATTTTATTTTATTCCATTATAAAAATGGAAATTATGTTACAAAGTTTATATATTTTTTAACAATATGCTTTTGATATGTTTGAATGTTGATATCATCACATCTGTCTCTTATAAAATTTCAAGTCTTCGATTTCGTTTTCAATGTCAGAATACCAAACATTCAAGTTTAGTTTCAAATTTAGTTATTAATTGATAATTTAGTATTCAGAGTTTATGAATGGTTCATAAGTATTGTAATTCGCACTTGGAGTTCACAGTTATTTTTTTTAAACTCACATCATCATTAGACTTTTATAATAATTGAAATAGTTTGTTTATGAATCAACATTTTGGATCACATAGCTTAGAAAACAAGCAAAATTAATTTTTTAATCAACACCTCGGTATGAAAACGCAGGGAAAATTGGAATGCAATGAATTTATCAGATTTAAAAACAAGATGATATCTTTTAGTAACGTGGCTTTTATTAATTGCTGGTGTGCCATTTGATACCACAGAATGCGTCGTTTTTGTGTAAACAATTTAAATCTCTGTTAAATCCTACAAGTTCATCTGTTAATGTCGGGATTTCTTATGTTTACAGTAATTTCTAATCGAAAACGAAAAATTCATGAGAAACTATTTTTGATAAATCAAGTGTAGATTTCAAAAACATTTTTATGACGTAATACAATTTCCTAAAAGCATGCGGTTTTCCGCCAATGGTAAAGAAATCGATAATAAAAAATTAAATATTAAAAAATAAGAGATTTTCACTAAAATCTTAAAACTCGGCATCTTGTAAACTTGGAATGTGTCTGACAAAGTGGACTTGCGTTTTAGTGTTTTATCAGTTCCTAAAGTTGGCTAGATTTAAACTGAGATACTCTGTATAGTTTTGTTTTTCATCTTGCGATTCTATCAGTTTGAGTCATTGAAGAAAGAATAATGGTTAGAAAATCTACTCAAGATTGGTTTTACACGTGAACAGAAAATGGTTCTAGGTATTTTCTGAGTATGATTTTCAAATAGATTATCACAGAAAAAATCTAATTTGAGACATTTTCTTGAAGTCGGTATAATTACAGTTAATAGTTGCCCTTTTCATTTAGTGTTGAGTTTATTTCAACAAAAACAAGTATAAAACAAATTACACAACGTGCAAAACATTTATCACCGGAGAAGCAGAGTAAAATATTAAAGTTTTAGAGTGGGTACGTCAAATGGAACAACCTAACTGTTAAAATTACTTGTCTAAAATAATATGAAACTTTGTTCATAATAATGAGAAATTCATTTTCTTACTGTATAATTAATCTTTTTTCTAACAAAGCTGCATCTGCCAATTTACTGACTGTAAAGTCTGTTTTTTTATAGCGAGAGCCGAAAGGTATAAGCTCTTACTTATTAGTTGATGACGTAGACGCTGTGATTTTCTCCCAGAAAAATATTTTAAGAAAATTAAATTCAATCTAATAATTAAATTCTCATTATCGTTATTACACTTTTAGTTACCTTGTTTGTTTTTTGCGAAATAAAGCTTTTTCACAGTGTCATCTCTACGTGTGACTCTCAAGAGACTGCATTTATATCTGACGCTTCTAGTTTTCGGTATATAAATTGAAAATGGTATATCTTTGTCTACAAACATAAATTTTAAGACTAAAAAGAACAGACGAAAATATTGTCTCGTATAACTATATATATTATTTGATATAACAATCATTTTGAAGTTAGGTTTGTACTCGTTCCAATTAAAAATCTTGATACTGAAATAATTCCAAAACATTTACATTAGGAGAAGGAAAATCAACTCTAATCTATTCTATGATGTTTTAGTATTTTGATTTGGAAAATGAAAAACTAATAATAATAAGCTAATACAAGTAAAATCAAATAATATATTTCTAGTGTTTAACAACTGTAGTCAGTAATGGGTTTAAATAAGGTAGAAACGCAGGGTATGGTTATAATTCTTTGCTTTTACTGCAAAGTGTTCTGAATATCCTAGGAAAATCACCGTAAAATATGAATATATCTTGGAGGTTTTTAACACAGAGTAGAATTTATTAGGTGGTTGAAAACATCTCCGCATTAGCTTCAGCACACTTTGTCGAGTGTTATATTATAACTTATAATGTCAACTTGACTTTGTCACATTATATCTTATGCATTGAATATCCTTATTTATTTTGTTTTGTAACTAACCCCAGTAAGAATATTACGGAATAGTTAGAATATAGAATTTATAGAACTGACTACAAAAGTAGATTAAGCACAATGTAACAGTGCAAATCGATGCTGTAGCACACAAATGTACAATTTTAGGTGAAATTGAGTTAAGTACGTAAGGAATTGCATTTGGGTGTAACATGTGGTAACTCCCGACTCAACTGAAAAGCTGACATCGCCATCTACCGTTTGGTTTAGACATATCAAATTCAAAATTTACCTTACTTAACTTACCATGTTTGTGTTTCCTAAATTTTTTTAAAGAAAATTGTAGATTTAGCACATTTGTGCTCTTAAAATCAGACGAAATTTTACCTGATATACCGAGTCAGAATGATGAGAAGTATTCTAGCAATGATTTTGAGTCATACACATATTTCAGTGAATTTCGCCCCCTTTTAGTTTAGAACTGAGTTCGGAGGGTGAACAAATAAGTGAAGAAAATTCTGAATATCTAATGAGAAAGAAAAAAGAGAAAAACAGCTGACAAGACTTCATGGAAAAAATCAGTGGTGAAAAAGAAAAAACTCAATGGAATGAAATATGTAAATGGAAGTGGAAAACAGATTCCAGAAAAGAAACCTTTACCTGCAAATTGTGCAAAATGTAGAAACAAGTCTAATAAAATTTTTTCGGATGAACAAAGGGACCCTTTGTCGTGAATTGGCTGACCATGATAAGCAGAAATTAACATTTGAGTTCATTGATTACCAATGTACTAGTGAAAAGAAGGAAAGTAGAAGGTCAAGAATTCAAACGCAAGCCTTCAAGAGTTTTCTCTTTAAGAGATGCAAATGGTATAAGAACGATGGTATCTTTAAATCTCTTTTGTAAAACTTTTGCTATATCTCATCGTGTTATCGAAACATGCATGCAGAATGTTAGCAGTAGTGGTATGTACACTAGATACGACAAAAGAAGAGATACAAAACCTCATAAAGTCACGAGTAAAGCAACTGTATCACTCGTTAAGGAGTATATAAACAGCTTTCCGCGAGTCGACTCAGATTATTGTAAAGCTGATAACACCAAACAGTATGTAGGCATATCAATATTGTACAGACTTTATACGGATGATGTTTCTCGGTTTGTTTATCAGAGAATATCTCACCAATACGACCCACCTTGTCAGCTCTCCTATCTGTACAGACCGTCTACCGCCGAACTGTGACGTCACCAGTAAAGAAAAGTTATTTTATTTTCTTATAACTCTTTAGTTATCATATTACGGAAAAAACTGTTAATGAATATTAACGATAAATCCTGTCTAGAATGATAATACGCGTTTAGATTTCAATAAATCCATTTTAGGAAACGACCCCATTTTTGATGTCTCAAGTGCAGAAGGTTATTGCTATATATGCGATGAAACTCATGAAAAGAAAGGTATTACAGAAATCGGTACCTGTCTTTTGGATTACCAGAAACTATAACACCTGTCTTTACATTAGTGATATATGCGGAGGACAAAATAGAAATAAGTATGTAACAGCTGCAATGATATACGCAGTAAATAAAATAAGGCATTTACAAGTAATTGATTTGAAATTCATAGAGAGCGGATATTCATACTTGAAGGCAGACTCCATGCATGCAGATTTACACCACAAGGGAGTGGACTGTTCTGATATCAGCCTGCTGCAAGAATAAAACCTAAATCTTATTATAGGTATCAATAATTTAAATTATATCGATTTTTACGATCTTGAGAAACTTGCTGATACTATGGCCCCTAACACTACAGTTGATACAAAGAAGGCTACGAGGAAGACCTCGAATTGTCTAAAAAATATACCCACAGGCTATCAGTTTCTAAAAAGAAAAAAAAAGGATTTTCTATCACTTCTGCGTTCTGGTATTATACCTGTCGAGTACAGTCAACTTCCCAACCACTGTTGCCAGATGTTAACGAATAAGAAGTATTCATTGTTCTTGTTTGAAATCCAGAAGTTCGGACTTTTTTAGTTTGTGAGTTATAATTTGTTATATTTTGTTATATCTAGTTAAATTTAGTTATATTCCGTTGTTTCAGGTTTTTATTATTAATAAGTAAATAAAAGTTACTTTAATTAACATCATTTTGCCATTATTCTTTTTACAAAACCAGGCTCCATTTTCGCTTGCCATATGCGATTTCTTTAGTATGGTATTTAATAATGCCAGGCACAAAGGCTTTAAGTACAAAAAGAAATAGAAAAAAATGTGCTAATAGAGTCCAAATAGAAAAAACTATAATATTGTCCATTAGTCTAAAATACAAAAATATACCCAAAAATATCCTATCACCATTTAGAACTTACTGTAAAATCTGTCGATTTAATAATTGAGGTGTGACCTTTAAAAACATATGAGTAAGTTTTCCACCTGTAACATATGTGCGCTACACCATCGAAATGAAAATTGCTCCTTATATAAGACTATTTATTCTGATAAAGTAATAAAAATTAAATTGAAAATCACAAAATTCTGCATACTAAAAATCATCCAAGTCTATGCCCCACAACACCCTACGAAGATAAGAAGTTGAGACGTTCTATAAAGAAATAACTACAACCACCCAACAAAACGTAAACCAATACACGATCATACTAGGGGACTTCAACGCAAAATTTAGGCACGACCAAAGAAATGAACAAAGACAGATGCTGATGAACTTCCTAGAACAGCAGAAACACTACATCATAAATACATTCTACAAAAAGAAGCCAAATAGAAAATGGACTTGGATCTCCCCAAATAAAGAACACAAAAATGAAACAGACTACATATTGTCAACTAACAAGAGAATAGAATATTTAAAGATGTATCAGTAATCAACTATGTAAGAGCAAGAAGCGACCATCGAATTGTTCGGGCTGACTTGGTAATAAACAAAAAATGGGAAAGAACGAGAATAATAAAAAACATACCACCGGTAATAGATACGAAACTTTTAAAAGAAAAAAAATAGCGAGTACATTAAAGAACTCAAAGAAAATTCAAATCAAACTCCAGACTACGCTGAAATGCCAACAGATGAACTAAATACGACAATCAACAAAGCTATGCTAGAGTCTGCAGGAAAACTAGCAAAAACGCGAAAAAAAATATCAAAACCATTGAAGTACCAAAACTGAGAACGTGTCTAAGAAACGATGACTATTAATAAGAAAATGAGAAAACGGTTCTATCGAATAAACGTAGGAACAAGTAAAACACTTAAAAAGTCCATTAGAGAAGATAAGAGAAAACAGACAGAGAACATGATTGAACAAGCGATAGAGAATGGCAAAAATATAAAAAGCGTAAGAACGTCATTGAAATATCAATGCAATTAAAGGTGAAAAGGGAACGGAAATAACGAACAGAAAAAAGATTTTGAAAAAGACCTTTAAGAACAAAAACAAACAAATCTCTGAAAAAAGCAATTATAAATGAAGGTTCAGAAGACATCCCAAATATCTCCGACGAAGAAATAATGAGTAACATCAAACCTATGAAAAGTAACAATCGATGGTATGTTACAATACTGAAACCCCTACGAACACTTTTGAACAGCTGCTTGCATAAAACAAAAATCTCAGAAGAATGGAACAACTCGCTGACAGTCCTACTGCACAAAAA
>VTPC01007068.1:0-19794 GCA_011009095.1 Ignelater luminosus
TTCGGATACCGTCGTTGACTGAACTTCATCACGGTTTGTTGATTGCTCAGCCTCCACGAGAAATTGCTCACTTTGGAATCCTTCTCTTGTTTGATGCTTTTTGTTGTTGGGTATCTTGTGGTCTACTCATTTTGATCCTACGAGTATAGGGAATGGAATATTCCATACCTTTAGCATCCTCTGTACAGATGTAGGGTAACTTAATGTAGCGGGATGGCACCTGGTGCTCTGAGGTTTGGTAAAGGGAATATTTTGGAATCCCTCAATTTTCTTTTCTCTGGAAACATGGAAATTCCAGATTGTAGATTTAAAAAGGGCTTGTGATCAAATCTTTCACGTTTATCCTCAACGTACTACTCATTTTAAGTATTTGCAGCATCTTTGGTGTTTGTAGCGTTTGTAGTGTGAAGTTACAAAAGTGATTGAGCCATGTAATTTACCTCGAGTCCCGAACTACGTACTGCTTACAATTTTAGATACATCCATGGTTGTTGCAGCGCAGTTCTGGAGAGGAGATATGATCAGAGGACGGTTTGTCAAGTGAGAGGCAACAGTTTTAGGCAAACAGATGTAAATGTGCATCATCTGCAGTACAATGTTTACTGGAAAGAAATAAACTAACAAGAATTAACATGTAGTGCCTTTCTTCTTATTCTTTTATATTGGAAATACCAAGCATGTGCATTGCATTTAAAGTAGAAAATTGAAGATGGAAATGTAGTCATTCATGGAAATCAAATCACCCATAGGATTTTCGTGACCCATGGTAAACGGGAATTTTACAACTCATGGAATTTGAAATTTTGTGACGTATAGGAATCTTGTGGCTTATGGAATTTGGGAACTTGGTGACTCAGAAATTTCGTAACACGGAAATCAAGATCTCATATGCAAATATGAGTGGACAAGGTCTTTGAGACTTGGACTTTAGGGGGGCGCCACATGGTAGCGCATACGAATTTTCTGGAATCCAAGAAGAAGCATGTTCTTCATGTCTTGAGGCGTTCAGATAGTTAAGACGGCACTTTGAGTAAACGTAATTTGCTTATAACTAAATATTCTCCCTGTGCGAGACAACCTCTGCTCTATGACGCCAATAAAAATCCAACGGGACGAAAACTTGAATATAAAACTAGTTGATTCTTACATCTATAGTTCCAAAACAAATTTTTTTATTTTTTCTGTGACAATTCGTGCAGCTATCTTTGTAAAACTTAATAATCTTATTATTAAGTCTGAGGTAAATGCAATGACAGACTTGCCCTACTAGTAGGAGTTGCCCAACTTTCCTTTAATTATACAGACAAGAGCAGAAAAGCATAAATAGATGAGATCAATAAAATGAAAGAAAGAACAAATACAAGAAATAAAGATTGTATACGTTTCTACAGGAAAACGATTTAAATCTATTTAGTTTCTTTTATCCAAAGACATCTGGAGCTTTTTATTATTCTTCAAGGTTTGTTTTATACCGTAATGTGAATTATTAAGCAACTGCCATAAGCAGATAACAAATTCGTATATCAAATAACTGGTTTATAGGCATTCATATGCACAAGAGTAGATAAGTGGAATTAAACGAATTAGCAACATTCCAGCCCTGGCATTTAAAGTCAGTCTCCCTTTAAGACCCCGGAAAACAAATACTAGTTGCCAAAAGCGTAACAGTTTATTTAGTTTAGCTCGCAGAAAAGGTAGTCTTATGAGTTATGACATCAGCCAAGCTACTATTGTAAAATAGTTAAACAGCTAGAAATCGAAAGCTTATTTTGTTTGCTTAGGATATCACTAACTAATCGAGGGCGATTTAACATCGAGTTAGGTTTAATATTTTGGTCCGTATTCCAAATTTTAAAAAAGTAAGTTTCACTAAAAACTATTTTCATAATTTGCCAAGATTGTCATGAAAAGATAAGAATAAATGTTATTGTGCACCAAAAGTTGTCAATTTATTTTTCTATTATTTATCACAAATTACAATGCAGTACTTAATCCAATATCTTTATAGATTTCGTAGGTTTTTATTTAACAAATAAGAGAAGCTTCTGTAACTGAAAATAAAGATAACCTCAAACTATATAAGGTACAATATTTACTAATTATAGCCATAACGACAGGGTTACTCATCATTACAAAAACAGAATGAAACTTTTATTATTTACTAATATGAATTTTTAAAAATAAACGCATTTTCGTTAATAAGCTTGTTTTCTCTTTAATGTAACATTCATAATAATTGTAATAAAGTAAAAGACCCACGCAATAATTTTTATTCTTATTACAATATTAAGGAAGCGGACACTTAAATATTTTTATGTCGGCAATATAAAATGTGATTAGTCATTCAGATTGGACTTAAAAGAATGCGGTTACCAGAAGTTAAACCAGAACTGTCACCATCATTTAGTAGTAATGATATAGTACTTACTATAATTTTCGCTCACTTGGCATTGACCGTATACAACAAGAGAGACAACGCCTTTTTTAATGCAATTCTGAATTTTTTGTAGGACGAATACATTAACACCTGATGGCTTAGCGTAACCTTCACGGATCACAAATTATTGTTCCTGATCTGATCGATCACTACTACTCGTAGTTAATTATTGTTAGGCACGTTGTCTTGACATTTTAAAAACGTTAAAATTCATTTTCGTTTTCATGCATAGACAGGTGAATCGGAGGAGTAATTGAAAAAAAAAATCATTGATGTTTTTTATTATGTTTATTTTTTTGCAGTTTTTTTATTTATTATTATTTGTATATACACAGTATAAAACAGAGCAGAGGTACCCAAATTAACAAGTGAAGTATAAGAAACGGTAGATAGTCGCTCAGGCAGTGCGTCCTAACAAAAACAGCTGGGTCATTTTACAGAAATTAGAAGAACTAGAAAGAATTATTTACAAAGTTCTAATAATTTAGGGGTAGATTTCTCCGTGGTATTGACCGTTGTCATAGAGGTTTTCGGTGAAGTCATGTACGTATTGGCCTTCAAGACCGGAACCTGCAGCGAATGCTGGGTAACCGTGATAACCAGCAAGGATTCCAGCACGAGCAACTACTGGGGCACCTACTACTGCAGCATGGTGAGCAACGACAGCGGGAGCGCCATGATGGGCGACAACAGCGGGAGCGGCGTAACGAGCGGCAACGACAGCTGGGGCAGCAGCGGCAACAACTGGACCATGGGCAACGACTGGAGCATGATGGGCAGCAATGACGGCACCAGATCTAGCGGAAGCAACTACGGCACCACCTGGTTGGTTGGCGGCGATTACGCTACCGTCTGGTCCATGTACGGAGGCACTGGCACTTGGACCTTGGATGACGGCATCTCCTCCAACTGGGGCTACATAAGCTCCGCCGAATAATCCGGCGTTAGCGGCTGCGAGGGCAGCGCAAAGTACGACAACGGTCTGTAAATGAAATTATATATTTTTATACTGTGTATTTGAAATACTTGAAATAATTGTAATACTCACCAAAGAGTTCATTGTGTTTTGTTTATCGTAGGCCGTTAACAACCGGACAAATGATGCCATATCGACGGACACCCTCCTTTTTATACTTCATCCGCGACCTCGTACACACCCAATTGTGTTTTTCATTTTCCGTGGTTACAAGGAGCCAAAATTTTTAGTGTCTTGTTAATTCTTCTAGTCGGACATCAAAACCGGCCCACCATTCATTAACATAAGTAGGAAATTTTAACAAGGGCGCGGTCGTGATTGTTTCGTTTGATACCTTGTTATTTACGTGTGAGATAATTAAAACACGCATGATGATCACATACACTTCTCATTAAGTTGCTATGTGAATAATATAATGAGGTTTTTCTAATAATAACGCAATAATGCTTAATATTGTCATTTTATATTAATTTTATACAATTTTAAGGAAAATTCCTTAATTATTTTTAAAGTAATTTGAATTGTGTTGTCACTGCATCACAATACCTTATTTTACATTAAAATCAAATTATGTCTGTCAAGTTAATGGTTGTGATTCATTACTATGGGCATCTTTTGAAAAAAGATCATCCATATGCAAAGAGTTTTTCTTGATCTAGGTATAACTGTAACTAGCGTAATCAAATCGCTTTTTTGTCATCTTCTTTGAAATGTTAATTAAGGTTTTTGTCAATGTTCTTGAAAAGTCAATTTTAATTAGGGAATCTTTGATGCTTTTAGGAATTAGTAATATTAAAGAATTTATCAAACATAATAGATAATCAGATTGTTATAGTACAGTTTGACATACTTCATAAATTTTATTAATGTTTTGTAACGGTTACATTCCCTAAATTGCGTATCTTCTTGTTAAAAATTTTAAATTTATTTTGTAATTGAGGATAATATTATAAAATGTGTGTTTCAATCGTGACTTTCGCGTTGCATTTTTCTAATTAAGTTGTAAAATAATGCCCACATAAAGGAAGAATGTTTTCTTTAAAATTTTAATTTTGCGTTAATATTAAAAGCTTTCGTATATTCTAACTTCCTTGATTTTTATGTCGAAAAAATGCATTTTGAGAATGTTAAGCATTTAAAAATAAGTAATGAAGCAATTCATGACCAACTTTTGACATTCTCATATTTCGCATAGAAATGCCCTTGATCGTAATGCGAGTTTTTGGATTGTTTTAAGCTCGTTATTTTTTTAATACTAAAGATGCCTTTTTCGAGAAAACTCAACTGCTTATCTAGATATTTATCACAGCAAGTTAATGAAAGAAGTTACAGAAAAAAGATTGAATAGCCTAGGGAATAATTAGCTAAATCAATAAAAGATTAATTGAAGTAATTTAGATCTTGTAGGCTCGTCCGCATGTACGCATTAAGTCTAGAAAATCAGATTCTTTTAAGGATATTTTAAAAGCATTTGATGCCTCTATTGATCTATGTATGTTTTTTCGACAGCACACCAGATGTGCAGATAATGCTTATTCCTGAGAGAAACTAATATTATTGACAGTCAAACTGACCAGGTTATGGGCATTCACTATTCCAAAATAATTCTAATTGGCATTTGAAGCTTGCAATGGTTAAATAGGCAATTTAGAATCATCAGCGCAATCGCAAAGTGAATAAAGAATTTTGAATTAACCTGACACAGTGCTTCGAAAACTTTATTTCATTAGAGAATTCGAAAATGTTCAGAAATAGGAGTTTAGGAAGATAAAACACCTGCCTTAACAAAATCCGACATTTACAAATTCAACTGTACATTTTGTGATTGTAGACCCCAACAAATCAAATTTGACATTCACAAACGCTTCGAAATACATTTAGGGATATATGGGAGATTCGCCTCTTAGCTTTCATATCTGTAGTAGTTTCTGGTGAACTTTCGGTGACATTTCTAAGAAGAAAATCGTATGGATATAAGTCTTAACTTCCTTCTAGAGATTGTATTTCAAGGAAAGATTCTTTAATCGCAGCAGTTGATGCGTCTGTTATGTGGAAAGTTACCCCATCCTACTGAAACCAAACCTTCTCATTGTAATCTAGTCGCTGACGCAATATTATGGCGGCTAGACACCTCCTAGGGATTTCGTCGCTTCTCGAAGATCCCTAGCTCTATTATTAGGAATAATTCAATTTCGACCTTTTTGCTTTTGATCTCGTGTTTATATTCCTCCATCTCTTTCTGTCCCTAGTTTTTTCCTTCCTCCTCTTCTTTTAACCATTCAGATCTGGGTGCCTTCCATATGTTTCTCAATCATTCAGTTAATTTTTTATGCTTTCATTCGTTTGACTGTCTTCTCGGTTTATTTCTTCTCTGACTTCATGATTCATTCTTACGCTATATTCGTTATCTGAAGAGGTCACCTTAAGAATGTTTCTTTCTATTATTTTCTAGTCTTTCTTCTATTTCTTAGTTAGTCATAGTTTCTGTCATTGTAGCATTCATTAATGCTGGCCCAGTGGTCGTTTCATAAATATTCACTTTTGGTGCTCTTTTGTTGGCTTCTTTTTTGTATATTGTCACAACGCGACTTTTTCCTTTCTATTGGTATTGATTCTTCTTGTCATGTATCTTTAATTAGTCTGTATATTAAGAGTTATAAATTACATGTTTATGCTATTCTTGCCTGTCGCGTTTTTATTTCTGCTTTACTTAATTACTTCATTTACTTGGCACTATTGGGTTTATTATAATGTCATCTTCGATTTTTATCTTCATTATTACTATTTCGTGGCAGTCTTCATTGTACTATTCTCTTTTATTTTATTTTTTTTAATTTATATATTGCACTCTTTTTGAATATGTTTAGCTACGTCAAGTAGTTCTCTCAGTTACTTTTCTACTTCATCACTTTTCATTTTTTCTATATTTCACTGTGTCTTCTACTTTTAATATTTCTTCATTCTTCTTATATTTTGCTTTATTATTATTTATTACCATTATTATAGAATGGTTAGAGTTTGCACACGCTCTCTACATGGTCTCACATATCTCATTGAGAATTGCTTTCTTTTTATAAGTTTTCTAGTCCGGGGAAATTCAGGTTATTTCATGTTTATAATTGGTACTGCTGATAATTATGTCCATCCTTGCTGACAGGTTGCATAACCTTCGTCCGTTGTCACTCGTTTTTTCATGTAGAATATGTTTTCCTGCCAGCTGTATGTAATTTTCTTTATCAATCTCTGCATTGAAAACTTCTAGCATTTTTTAGGTATTTTCTCCGCTTCTCCTTGAGTTTTTTTATAACTTTTATTTACTTCATTTTCAGTTGGTACGTATACATTTAAAAATCAATAAAACTAATGGGATTTGCCACAGATCTTTCTATAGGCTGAAGGTTTATTTATTGGTCTCAATTCTATCAGCTACTCCATATAATCTTGTTTCTCATCTCCTGATCGTTGTAATGTAAAGTTCTATTTTTCCCCTTGTCTTTCAACGCGTTCCCTGTATCGTAGCAATGCCTACTTTATATATCTTTTTGGATCTTTACTTATTTACATTCCATTTACTAATTTTGATTCATATTACTGAGCTTGATCTTTCTCCTCCTTATAATGTTCTTTTGTATGTGTTGACTTTTTCTCTAATTTGTTTTGTTGTGCTTGTTTTCATATTTTTCAATAATGATTGTTTTCATAGCCTTGTCTCTTACTATTAGGTTTTCGGTATGTGATATTTTTACTTCTGCAATTTTCCCTGGTTTCTTGGCTTGTCTCAATCTCCATTTCCATATGTTCCCTTCAACTGTTATCTTCTGCACCCGAACTTTAACTATCTTTTCTTTGATGCTTTCCTTCTGCGTTTCTGAATCTTTTCCTAAATGCCCATTTCCTAATTTTTTTGTTCACAAAGTCTGTCATGATTTTTTTAAGTAATTTTGATTCTTTTGTGTCTCTTGCAATATCACATTGGCTTCTCTCCTTTTATACCTGCTCTGGTCTCCTCTTTGCATTTTTAAATTTCTATTTTTTGTATTTCCATTACTGTTCTCTTACTTGCTTGATTGTTAATTGATAGATTTTGCATCATCTTAAGTAACTTATGCAATTTTCTTAAATATTTTTTTTAATTTTTCGTTAATATTCTTTTGTTACTTTGCTGACTCAGTTTGTTGTTCTAGATATTCATTAATCTTTGAGATATGCCGTGATAAATTCACAGTTAAAACTCTGCTTCTGGCGTTCTCAAATAATTACTCCATTATGTTTGTTGATAACATTCCAGCCCATACAGTCACCTTTGCATTATGTAATGATCATTGTTGTTTTGTGTTAGGACTGGTTTGTCCTCAAAATCGACCGTTTTGTTTGCCCGTCTCTGAAGAAAACATTTATTGTTTAAATTTTCAGTTTTCTATTTGCTACTTGAAAAATTCAGCATCACACCCTCCTTCAGTTCCTGCACTAATTGAATTTTGTAAATTTTCAATATTGAATATCTGGTAATAAGGTTTGCTAAAGTGCTAATCTAGCGTACTTTTTTTATGCTGAGAATAACTGACAGCCCATTACAGCGTAAGTTAAATGATGTTGCTTAATAATGAACTGTCAAATTAATTTTTGGCATTAAATATAAAGGTTGTTGTTACGACAAGTTCTGGAATTCTAAAAGCTGCATTGCTGAATCCACTGGACGCGCTTAGTGTTTGCCTATGAAATTTTCCAGAGACATCTCACTACTACTTGTTTTTTTGTGATGCAAAGTTTAAAAATAAAATATATGATAACGGTTGAGACACCTACTGTTGCGGGCTTTTAATGAAATTCATTATTTTATCATTAGGCATCTCATGTAACGGCGATATTTCATGTGGGTGGATTATTAGATTATCGTGACAGGGTCTCTTTTAAATTTTAAATGGTGATAAATTCTGCTGTAAGAACTGAATTATTTATTAGAATAGCTAGTTTGTCTATAATCTAGTTATGTTACATTTAGCATAAAAGTTAACTAATAAGAAATGTTAAAAAAGAAAAAGAATATTTACTAAAGAAAAAGAATATTCTTTTTTTGAAAACTACTTAGTTTCTAGTGTGATTTACTAAGTAAGAGATTATCAATTTTCAGAAAGCTTTTTACAACTATCAAGTAATCCTGTAACTAGAAAATCTTTGCGATTATACAACACAACAGAAACTTTTGATTTTCTACAAAATTGGATGAGGTCTAAGGGTAATAAAATGTAAAAGTTCAGAAATTGAACTATTAGTATCAAAGGACTATTGACCAATGGGGAAGATTTTTGATCAAATTTTGAGTTATCTATTTTATCCACATAACAGGTTTCTAAGTACTGGCTTCATGATAGAAAAGAAAATATTTTTGAATTTATATGACTAACAGAACGTAGTTCAAATGTAGAAAATTTAATTCATTGTGATGGTCAGAGATTCAATTGAAAAGCTGCACCTTCTCAAGATTATGTTAGCTCCTTCCAGTCATAAATTCCACATCTGCTCGCAACTAAGACAAAGACTACTTAGCAATGTCCTATGTGACCTTAAGAAGCTTGGAAAGGATGATTATGTAGATGAAATAGCATTGAATTGTAGAGAGTGGAAAGGAATCATCATATTCATAATGAATTCAGTGTCTATTGGAAGTAATAAGTCGTGCATGATTCTAAAAGTTGTGCATTTGCTAAATATTTTTGTTATTTTGGGTGAGTATATTCTTACTTATATACTTTAAATATCACTCTCTTTGCCATAGGTATATTTCTTTCATTTTAATTTGTTATCCAGCTCATCCTTTTAAACTTTTTAATTTGGAAATTTCTTAACTGCCACTATATTTATCTAGAGTAGAAAAACTTGCTAAGGCAGAAAAAAAATGCATAATCAAAAATTCAGAATTAGTCTTTTAGGAAGATTTTTCAAATAAATTCATATTTAAATTTTTAATTGAAACCGATAACATTTTTTCTCAAATTATATTGACGCACTTGGAATTTACTATTTCTTTACTATAATGAAGACTTTAATCTTTTCCATCACACGCCTTGTCAACCTTTAATACTAGATTGCTCTATTAGTAATTATATATGAAACACATCTCAAAGTTTTTAATATTAATGTTTTTGCAAATTTACCGGTTTTCGATTATTAATAGGATGATTATGCAGAACCTGTCTAAAACACGTGAATTAACAAATGGGTGTGATTTTTTTATTCAATGAATTTAATTAATTTATTAGTATTAAATTAGCATATTATTGCCTTCTAGAGAAACCATTATATTGACGTAAGTAGTTCAATATTGACTCAATAAGTAGTGCACAAGATTACAACTTTTAAGTTGCTTTTTATGAATCAACTTTTAATGGCGGAAGATAAGATAAGGGAAACATAAACCTCTGTTTAAATCATCGATAAAATACTCCAAGCTGTATAAGAATATTTTGTGTTTTATCAATGTTCATGAAAAGGCCTATGGGTTTAACATTTACCGTAATGTAACTACTTTTTTTTATTTTATGCAGCTTTATCATGAATTTTCCGAAGTATTAAACGCAAATTATACAGGAAATTTGAATGTGATACCCAATATCAGTTTGTAATTATCTAATGCTCTTAAAATAAAATTAAAAAACTTCGGAACTACGTTAAATAAATTAAATCTTTTTATTTTTATTCTGCTCACTATCGCTACCAAATATGGTATGGTAAAAGATCGAGATGCTCGATTTAGAACTTTACCCTTTAGAAGGTTATTATAGTATCTGTACAAATGCAATTATTTGTTAATAATTCCAATTTAATATTTTCATTAATTTATTAAAATACTAACAATAAGGAATTTTTATTTCATATTTAGGAATATTTATAAATTAAAATCCTACCACAAATAGTAAGTATAATACTAAAAGGTTATTAATACACAATACAATGCCGTAAACTGATTTTGAACCATTTCATTGGCAATAATTGTTAAAAGGCTTTTTGTTGTATGCAATAATCTAATTACATTATAATTTTAATAAATGTCGTAAAGTGATTTATTACTTTTAAATTAATATTAAGAATATAGTAATTCATAAATTATCAATTAATTTCGTTGACACTCAATGAATGAAAAATTAGGCTTATTAGTAAAACATAAAAAATAATTTATTAGATCGTAATTGTTCATTTACTTACGAACTTGTCTTTATTTTACAATTACCTTCTTCGACAATTAACAAAAAGATAAAAACCTTTGTTATTGTTTTAAGTGTTCTCGAGTTATTTATTCATAAATTTTATTTGTGGTGTTTTTTAATTTATTGTTAATGAAATCTCAAACACCTTTTGCAACTGTAATTTTAATTTATTTAAAAATCAACTTAACTAAAATTCGGTTATTGAAAATTATTACTGCAGAAACTCTTATCAAATACCTGTCGCTCTAATTTTATATTTGCATTCTTGCAACTGTCTTAAAAAGGCAGCAATTTTTGACGAGACCATTTGTGATGGAAAATTTAGAAACCACAAGAAAGTTTGGCCTCTAAATACCTGTAGAGATAAGAGCTAATGTGTTTTACCAAAGTCATTACTGACATATGTATAAATCAAGCTGTCGGAAAAGAGTTAATCCAGAAACGTTCTGTAACAGTATGGAATATAACAGACATATCGTAGTAAGGAAGAGAGGAAGATATGAAAATGTTAAAGAAGCGGGAAAGTCCGGCTAATGAATGCATTCGGATTAAAATCAAGCCGAAAACCTGAACTATCTGTTTTCAGCTAACAATGACGAACAAGTCTTGTAGCAGAAAAAAAAGAAAACAACCGACAAAAGAAATAAAAGAAGAAATGATAAAAAAATAAAAAAACCGACAACACAACTGGAAGTCAAATATCACAGTTGCTCTTACTGCTTACTGACAGCAATCTTGAATAATATCATTCTGCGACAGTTTTATTAAATTAAATAACACAGATTATCAACAAAGGTATTATATGATTCAACAGAGAAACATATATAGCAAAACAGTCCAAATCATTAGAAACATGAACACCAATACTAAGATAAGACAGGAATCAACAATCAACTGACGAAAGATAGGTGTTGAGTTTGTTAGAAAAAGGACAATAGAAGGAGTAGAGAATAGAGGAAAAAGGTACTTGCAGATTGGAAAATAACGAGGCCAAGATTATCTGTTATGCGTCTGATGCTGTCCTTTTTACAGACTTAGTGATTATCATGAATTTTGTTTTCACAAATTATTACAATTTCTAGAGTAGCTGACATGTGTTTAATTATCGAGACACAATTACTGTCCCAGAACATCATTCAAGAAGTTACTAACAAAATATCGTTGGTATCAGAAACTCTTTGGGATGCTCAACTGTACACCTAATACTCACGCAGCCAAAACCAAGACAAAAACGTCGAGACCAAGACAAATATCTAGAATCACAAAAATTAAGATCCTCAGACAGATAACAAAATCTGAAAGTGAAATTCAGACATACAACAGCAATTCAAGGTGCCAGACACAACCAAATAATTTATTATTATTATTATTATTTATACCTTTAGAGGATATTTTTTAACTACGATCTGATCAAAAAGATCAATGAGCAGTTTTATTCTAACTTAAATTGCTAAAGTTTTGTTTTCAAAAACTATAGTTTCATTCAATAATGTGTCTATAGGTTCTAACTTACTTACAGTAATATTTACACCTTACACGTGTTTACTAAGTCAGCACAATGCTCTGCTTTTTACACTAACTATTTTCATGTTACTAATTCGAAGGGTTTTGTCCTATTGAGCCTTCTTTCTATAACTGTGTTGTCGACAAGTTTACGTGTTAAAGTAGTTGTTGTTCATGCCTGCTAGAACATTTGGCTATTATCTGTTCCATAGTCTCCATCTTCAGATCTCGGTAGATGCAGCTGTTTCTTATGTACCATAGAGCATCAACGCTGTTCCTCAGTACTACATTCTGGAACCGTTAGATTACTTCAATGTTGTTCTTACTGGCGCATCCCTAGAGCTGTGCGCCATATGTGTATACTAGTCTCAGTATCTGTTTATAAAGGAATATTCTGTTATCAATGGATAGTTTAAAATTTCTTCTAAGCATGCAATACATCTTTTTAAATTTTATATTGAGTTCTTCTCTTTTCTTTTTAATATAGACTTTCCAAGGTAGTCTCCTGTTTAAATGTAACCCCAGGTATTTTGCAGAATTTGAAACCAGAATGTTGTCTATTCTGATGGGCGGATACCGCTCTCTTTTATAGGTGTAATCGACATGTACCGATTTTGTACCATTAGGTTTTATTCTCCATTTATTTGTCCAATGATTGATTTTATGGTTGAACTCATGGTATTCTCCAATTGATAGAACAGCTTGGTTATCAGCAAAAGTTCTTATCATGTCTTCTTCAAGGTCCGGAACATTATTGGTGTATAATAGGTAGAGTACCTGTTCCAGTACACTACCTCGTGGTACTCCCGCCTTGATTTCTTTTAGCTCGGAATATGCCTTTTCTTGCTTGATTCTAAAGAATCCGTTTGAGATGTAAAATTTCAATAATTAAGAGTATTGTGTTGGTGATGCTCTTTTTAGTTTGTGCCATACTCTATCGAAGGCTTGGGCTACATCTAGAAATACGGTTAAACAGACTTTCTTTCCTTCCAGCGTTTTTTCTATTACATTGGTTATTCTCTGTATCTGATCCAAGGTCGAGTAACTTTCTCTAAAACCAAACTAATGAACTAGGATGAAGTTCCTTTCTTCTACTTATTATTGGTTTTAATCTTCTCAATAGAAGTTTTTCAAATAGTTTTGATAATACAGGCAGCAAAAATATAGGCTTGTAAGATGAAACTTCATTTTACGGATTATCCGGTTTTGCTATCATTATGACATCTGCTATTTTCCTATCAAGTGGCACATACTTAAGTCTAAATGATGCATTTATTAAATTAGTAATTTTCACTATAGCTTTTTTTGGAAGCTGTTGTAATATTTCTTCTGTCACCAAATCAAATCCAGGGTCTTTTTTAGGATTAATATTTTCTTTTATCTGTTTTTGGGCCTCTTTTGGGTAACAAATTTAATTTCCATTTCTTCTTAGTAGATATCGTTCCATTCCTGAAGGTCATCTCCCTCGTTTAGTTGAAATGTGTTTTCTAGAAGGTTTGCAAAACGTTTAACTTTTTGTTCATTATTTCTGGCCTAGCTACCATCATCATTTCTTATTGGAGGGTTATACATGATGGGTCTTTTCAGTTTCTTGATAGCCTTCCATAATGAGTAGTCAGTGCTTTTGTCATCTGTCAATTCACTTAGGTAAACTCCAGTTGATTCATTTGTATTTTTTGGTTTTCTCTTTTGAGTTTTTGCATTGCTTTGTTTAACTCTGTTTTATGAGACGTATATCTACTTTGTTGCCACCTACGTCTCAGCTTTCTATTTTCTGAAATTATATCTCTTATTTCTTTAGATTAATTTTATTTTTTCTTTCTATTCTAGTTAGAATGGTCAGGGTACGAGAAGAAGACAGATGGGGAAAGATTATTTTTAACCAAGGGCCAGACATTAGTGTCTCAAGTTAGTACTTTATTAGAAAGATCCCTTTCCAATTCAGCGTAATAAAAGTAGGCTGCGCGAGTTGAGTTCTTGGTGATGTATATTTCTTCTTCCATTATTTTCTATCTTGCGCTTGATCTCTTGCATTATTTCAAGGTATATCCCTCTGTTCCTCAGCCTCTCTCACTGTCTGCACTCAAGTTTTTCTAGGTTTCCCTTTGCTGTTTCTTCCTTCAGGTTTTGCTTTGAAGACTTTTCTTGTCACATTTTCTTCTGTCAATCTATATACATGACCTAGTTGTCTTTCCTGAACTGTATCCTCTATCTGCTTCGCTTCTAATTGTGCTCTATACGTTTCATTTCGTCTTGTTTTACCCTCTATTTTCCTTAAAAACCGGATCTCGGCCGCATTTAACCTACTTTTATTCTTTTCAGTTTATGCCCACATTTCGCATGAATATATTAGGGTTGGTTAATTTACTACCACTCCACTTTTGATTTGTTTAGGGATTATACTTTTACTTAGAAACGTATTCTTTGTACAATTATACACTTGATCCACCTTCGAAACTCTTTCTTCTATTTCTTTGTCCATCTTTCCATCGCTTTCAATGATGATGCCTAAATATTTAAACGCGTGTACTTGCTGCATTGTCTCACCTTCTAGTTTAATTTTATGTGTTTTTTTTTCGGAGCTATTACCATGGAGTTTGTTTTCTTCACATTTATTATCATATTTATCATTTAGCTGTTTACTAAATTTAGGTTGTGTTGGAGATCTGCCTCCGTTTTCCCCATCACCACCATGTCATCTGCAAATAATAATTCCAATACCTTCACTTCTTTCATTTTCCAATTTCCCACTTTATACTTTTTTATATTTTTCTTCACTTGTTTCATTACTTCATTTAATACTAAAGAAAACAGTAAAGGACTTCGAACACATCCCTGCTTCAAACCTATGTTTGTTGTGAATTCTGATGACTCTTCGTTGTATGTTCTTACCACATACGTACTGTCTTGGTATATTTCTTTTGTTACTTCTATGTAGATGGGGTTTATCCCCCTTCTTTTAAGACAGTTTCAGACATCCTCTCTTCTGGGTTTGTCGAACGCTGTTTTCAAGTCTATAAAACTGACATGTACTTTTTTCTGTTTTTTAATTGCCTTTCCTGATATCTGCCGCAATATGAATATAGGGTCTTGTGTGCTTTTTTCCTTTCGGAAGACATATTAGGTCTGCTCAGTGGTATTTTCTACTATGCTTTGCACTCTCCCTCTTTTATTATTCTTGCTAGTATCTTGCCGGATATGCTTAACAACGTTTCTTACACTCTCTTTTTGTATAACGGCATAATAACTTCTTTATTCCTTTCATTCTTTCTATATTTTCTGAGTCCAGATTTTTTAGCATTTCTGCTGATATTCCGTTCTTTCCTGTGGCCTTTCCGTTTTTTTAGTTTACTGATTGCCCTATTGAATTCCTCTTCCCGATATTGTGTCAATATCGATAACTATGTATTAGGTCCAGTCTGTAATATTTAGCTCTTCTTTTTCCTGACTGCTTTCTTCCATATATTCTGTTAGTTCTTGAAAATGTTGCCTCCATCTCGCCATAATTTCATTTTCTCTTGTTAATATCTTTCCACTTTTACCTTTGATATTTCTCATTTTATGTGACTTCTTTCTTCTTAATTGTATCAGTACCCCAAAAAACAGTTTTTGGTTGTTTTCAAAATTATTCCTTATTTTGTGACCAAGATCTTTCCAATTCTTTTGATTTTGAGCTTTTACCATATAACGATAACGGAAAGTTTATAACAAAAAGATAAGGTTTTAATTCTTTTTTTAGAGTTTTGCTATTATTTCTATTGCACGAGAAGGCCGAAGACTCCTTGTGCACTTATCAGTGACATAATTAACAAGACAGTTGGCTTCCATGTCTTGCCGTGGTATCTTTAAGAGTCAGTAGACCTGCAAGAGTTTGGATGTCCAAAAAACGTCGGATTTTTCTAAGAACCTAAACGAGCAGAAGAATTTAAAATTTTATCAAAATTGGAAGCCTGAAAGGAGCTAAATATCTACAAGAATCTGCATATTTGCAGAAGCCTAAGCTCTTCATGAAGAAAAATCTTGAAAGAATTCAGAATTCTGCAAAATTGCAAAATTTTACGTTTTTTGCATCATTTGCATATTTTAATAAGACATGCATATTTGTTTATATTTTTCTAATCTTACGGCATAATTTGATGCTTTTACGATAAATTCTAGTTTTTAAATTTTCCGTATGTTTGCATGCAAACGGAATTGATTTTTAATCTTGTTCGCAGGAAATCATCTCCACCTACCAATATTTTAATGTAATTTTTAGATTCTATTACTACAAAGTAATGATCTTTACTCAAGATATTTTAAATTTGTACATTTTAACTCTCTATTTGCTTTGTTTATCAGAAAGTACATATTGATTCTTACTGAAAATAAATTCTATTTTCAAATTCTAATTTAAAAAGCTTGGTTTTTATTGCGCATCCTTCGTATATATTGTTGCATATTTTAGGCATCTTGCTTCATATTTCGCACAAAATCCCTGCGCATATTCATGACAGCTCAAAAATATGAAAAAATTTAGAAGAAAAGAAGAGAGCACAGTCAAACATTAGGATATCTACAGAAACATCGGGATACCCAAGAAGGAAACAAAAATTTGATGACCTTTTAGAAAAATTATTAAATACTAAGACAGATTTTACTAAACTTTCAAAATAAAAATTTATCAGACCTCTTGAAAGTCATCCATTTTATCACGATTTTCCAAACCTTGTATAGCATATTCTTCATTTTGGTACAATGCTAAAAAGTTCTATCTCATTCTCGTGTGGAATGCTCGACTCTATAACAGATCAAGAAATTTAAATGTCTGATGTTTAGACCCTTAAGGTGTAGCGTGTGTTGTTTAGAATGATATGCACTAAAGCCTAATAAGTAGAACAGTTCTTTATATAACACCTGCGCAAGTTAAACGGTTTTTGTCAGAATCGCTTTTAGCTTTACTTTACATAATACAACTGAAACGGCGAGTATTCAAGATAAACAGGTGTAACTGTAATCTTTCTCAGAGTAATTTTTGATAAATTTAACTTCAAAGACTTTTTTAATTGAAAGCAGTGCCATCTCAACTATTTATATTCCCCAAGACCTAATACATTAATGTACGTGCTCCCAATTATTCAATTATTTTCTTACAGTTTTTCTCATTTGCTTTATAAAGATTATCGAGTAGACCATGGAATCAACGTCTATGGCTGCCCCAAAAGCTGTGACGTCTACAGCTTGGGCTTCAAGAGCCTTGCCGCAAAGGTAGTCCTGAATAAAGAAATATTATTTAAAGGTACCGAATCTAAAAAAGAAATTGGTAGCTTCACTAGTTTTACACTAAATCCTACACTCGATATATTTAAAAAGACATTCTTCTACTTTGCCTAACATAGCAATTGCTCTATTCTTCTTTTTCTTCAGCTTATCTCTAGCGGTTAAGGGTTGCCGTTCTTCACTCTCCTTCTTCATTCGATCCGGTCTCCTTGTGTTTTTAGATGTTAACTTCTTCTCTCTCAGGTCTTCCGCGACACAATCTTTTCAGCTCTTTCTGGATCTTCCTCTAGGCCGCTTGCGGTTTACCTGCAGGTTCATCATTTTCCTCAAAACATGCCCCTTTTCCCTTTTCATCGCGTGCCCATACCACTGCAGTCTTCGTTTTTGAACTTTCTTGGAAGCCTCAACTACTCCTACTTGCGCTGTAAACCACTCGCTCCTTACCCTGTCCCTCCTCGTCTTCGTCGTCGTTCAACTTTTTTTCCTAAACCTTCTTCACGGGCCATGTCTTACTGCGATAGAATAGGGCTGGTCTCACCAGTGATTTAAAAATCCTTCCCTTTGTCCTACTTCTGATCCGTTTATTGCATAGCACCCTGGTAATCTTTTTCCAGTTCATCCAACCTGCTTGAGTTCTATGGTTCAACTCCCTTTCGAGGTCTTCGCTTTCGGTAACGTATGAAGTCAGATGTCCTTTTCAAGCTTTCTTCCTGTAACTTCACCTTTTCTGCTTTTCTTTCTCCATCAAACTATAGGTTCTTTCCCTACTTATTTTGATACCGCCTTCTTCGAAGACCTGCATTCAACTTTTCAGTGTTTCTTCTACCTTCTCTAACATTCCAGCCCAAAGAGAGAGGTCCTTGGCATGCTCCGTCAACACGTTCATCACCAGTTTAAATGCATAGAGGCTTGAAACTGAGCCCTGGTCACGTAAATCTGCCGATCACTCCAACACTAGTTTTTTCTTTAGTATGAGCTCCCTCATACATGTCTGTCACCAAACTTAAACACTACAGGCAGGAAAAGACCAATAAACAAAAAACATTATGGCACTTTCTAATCTCACTGATAGCATTGGCAGTATGTCGACATATTTCTCTGGGACTCTCCGCATCTTCATACCCCTCCAGATCACTTTCCTCGGCCAGTGTATCGTACACCTTCTAAAGATTTACGAAGATAAGATGGAGCTCCTTTCTTCTCACTATACTTTTCTAACATCTGTCTCAAAATGAACAAGGCATCCGTTGTTCCCTTCCCAGGCATGAAAACAGGCTATGCTAACATATAAATTGCTCTGCAAATTAAAAATTATTTAAGACGTACCATACGATCTACAGAGCATCATTTAGCCAAAATTACATATTATGACTTTTTAAAGAAGGCAAGATAATAAGATTTAGGTCTTGTAAAATTTAGGGCAATGGAAAAGATTTTACGGCAGAGGCGTTCGGCCCTGGCCAATATAATTAATTTAAATGGAAAGACAGTTAAAGAAAACCACAAAAATTTAAATTTGAGCGTGTTGAATAATTAAAAGCATTGTGATTAGACCAAAGTCAAGGAACTGAAGCAAATTCCGTATTAGCTGAGGAAAAAATGTTAGAACGAACAATCAAACTTTCTAACGACTGTTACAGGCAGAATAAACATTGGCAAATATAGTCAGAGCTTTAGAAACAAACGGTGATAAAAAGGTCTAAAAGGTGATTACAAAAAAAATAACAAATACGAGAGGGAAAAAGGCTAGAAATGCTAATCGATGGAATAGAATAACACCGTAAGTTAGAACAGGTGAAAAGAATCACATGACGACATTCAAAGAGCTAAATGCAAAATAAGAAAATTACATTATGTGAAATTTGGCAATATGAAACGTTTATAAAAGCAAAATTAAGATATTTTAAGAAGAAAGTACAAGTTGTAATAATAAAATTGCAAACGACTAATATCTAGCATGTGTAACGGATAAAAACTGAATTAAAAGAATGCAGAACTGGGCGTATATTAATCAAAGGGTATTAACAATTGAATTTCATGCGTGGAATAGAAACATGTGTGTCATAATAATTTATGAATCAAACAAAGATGACATTCCAGAGAATAGAAACAAATTCTGAGAATAATTAACAATGGCTGCAGAGAACCGTACAGGAAATATAACACACGTAGCAAAGATGGGGAAACTGGGTGAAGCAATAGGTGTACAAGTCAGAAACAATAATGCCAATAAATTAATTGGATTCTATATAGAAAATTAAAAATAAAACCGTTAAAGTCATCAGAGACTTAAAAATACATCGTGATTATTACTTGTCAGTAGCAAAAGTTAAAAATGAATAAAATATACAGAAGAAAACTAACTTTGACACGGGACGCAGGCAACATAAAACGAATAAAGTGTATAAATAAAA
>VTPC01007073.1:0-19074 GCA_011009095.1 Ignelater luminosus
CTCTATTTAAGCCATCATGACTTAATGACCTGATAGGTCCCTCGTCTCACCCCAGCAGCTAACCACTTAGAACTAATCTCGATCGCTCTTGAGTCATTAATTTTGGAAGGCTAACGACTACCACAAATGTTGGTTTGGTGCCCTGAGGGCGTACGTCTTTTTTCTAAAAATGTCACTATTCTTTCAGCGATCAAATTTAAACCGGCCGTCTGTAAAGCGATTGCTATTACCACTCGGTCATTGGCTGTCTTGAAATTCGTTAATAATTAGGCCTTACAGGAATAGAAGACTTCCAGCAAACTAGCTCTAGTGTCAACAAGCAGACAAGGTTCAAACTATAAATATGTAAATGAGCACAAAGGCCAAGCAAGCCCAAAAGGTCAGCCAGTCACTACGTCGCGTCGCCGCCCTGGTTTAGTAACATGCCGAAGAACTTTGGTCATAAAGAGAAATACTTTTGAATACCCTTTACTTTAATGCTTAGTTTGGTCAATTACGGAGATAGTCTTTTCGATAGTCAGGTGTCGTACAGGGATAAAGCTCTAAACTCGAAACCTGTTTTTTTCATTTCAAGATCGAATAGAATTATTTTGTTTTTTCAATGTGAAAAGTATTTCATAGTTATTTGTGTTACAAGAGAAGATAGTTATACTTTTCTTCTCGCGTGTCGAGGGAAACAAAGGCACTTTCTTCCAGAGTTTTACATATGGTATCCAAAACGTATCTAAGCAAAAATTCAAATAAAAATTGAACAGGGAAAAAAATTACTTTGTCTCCTGCTGAAATACAATTGTCAGCTTTCGATGGCCAGAAACCCTACTTTCTAATAATATCTACAAAAAAAAACCATTTTGTTTGCGTTACTATATGAAAGTTGGATTATAAACCATAGATTTTAGATGAAATACGGCCAGTGTTGTATTTCTAAATCATCTTGAGTATACACATTTTCATCTTAGCTCGTACAAGTGTCGTAGCGACACCATAATGAGCCTAGATTTGAAAGCTTCCAACGAAACACCAGGGGGTTTCCATCGGGATAGAATGCGAGATGTTGACAAATCTAAAAACCGGAAAATATTTCCAAATGCGGGACGAAAAGTAGCTTTAAACATGTATAAAACAAAAACAAATTGATATATAAATGCTTTTTATTAAAAAAATTAAATTAAATTAAATTCAATGCATTAATTTGGTAATAAACAAGTAACCCTTAAGCCGCCAGGTGACGTCAAGAAATTGTCGTTGTTGAAAGTTTAAAGTTTAGAAAACTATAGTAGACTCAAGTTTTTGTTTAAAATAATTCCTATTTGGAAGAGGTCTCGAGTACACGTCCGTATACCTTCCATGTTTCCTGAATCTGCATTTATATATACTCTTTTTAAAGTTTATTCTTATAGTCATACGGCGTGTACCTCCTTGATGATCTATATTTCAGTACCTACTATTGCCTCATTTTGGACGTTAGTCATAGCAGACTGCATACTAAATTTTTATAATTTTTATCGTGTTTGTTCAGAAGTGAGGTAAGCTGCATCATATTAATTTGTATTACTATCAGAAACATACTAGAATCCATATCTATATTGACCTACCCAGAAAGTTCAAAAGTACACATTGTATAGTTATGAAGTGGTCTACCAAGAGGTCTGTCTTTATAAAAAGTTTTTTCAGTTAATTGAGCAAGGAATAATTATTTGTGTTGTAAGAACTCGTGTACTTTATTTGCCTGACCTTCGGCTCTTGGAATAAATGACACACGCGGCAAAAAACGTGTTACTTTTTTCAAGTTTCACATACGATTTTCTGTCGACTTAAAAAAATTTATCAAAAATCTAAATAAAAGTTATTCTAGATTAAGAATTTATTTTTACAAGTAATTGTAAGATAGCTTTGGTATCCATTGTATCCAAAACGTATCTAAAGCAGAAACCAAATAGAAATTGAACACAAGAGAGGAAAAATTACTTTACCTTCCGCTCAAATACAATGAGCAACTTTCGACCACAAAATGAGGATCGAAAAGTCTATTTTCTAATAAGGTCGACAAAAAAGTTTTTTATTGTCTCTTTCTTCTGTATTGTTTCTTAATAGAATTATTGTACATTTCTTGATATGAGGTTCTTGAAGTAGTAAATCCTTTAAGGATGCTGTTCTGCTAGAAAGTAAGACGTCCGTATAGTCCATGAAATATGTAGATTAGAATATTCAAACAGTTACTATCAAAATCAATATTCTGCGTAAGTAAAGTTTGTACTGTTTGTTGTTTGATATCCAAACAAACGTTTAGGAGTAAACCTTTTTGTTGATACCACATTAACGGAAAATCCATTTCGTTTTAAATTTCTAATTAAAAATTATTTGTTTGTTTTTCATGAAAAAGTTAAAACGAGAAAGGACTAGTATTGAAAATTAAATACTTATACGGTCGTGAATTATACATTAGTATATTTATATAGATTTTAAATGATTATCACGATGGAATAAATACAAATATTTTTTCAAATTGAGGTGTTGACTTATCATTGTTGCGCAAGAGTAAGAAAAGAATTTACTTTTATTCTTTAATTTACTTCATTGTATAAAAAGACAAACAATAAAAGTATTATGACAGAATCTACATTCTAATAAATTCTATTAAAACTCCTTTGTGAAATTCCTAAATAAATATAGTGAAGTAAATTACAAAAATAAACTTTGCTAACAAATTAAATTATTTCACAAAACTAATGGCTAAGTCCTTCTGTATTTCATTGTTTTCATTAAATAGTTGTATATAATTTTAGCTTTAATGTAAATACTACCTTAACTTAATGTTTGGAATAGCTTTTGTAATTTGAACATAAAGTAACTTTCGAAAATATTTAAGCCTATTTGTTAGGTTTTGTTCTTTCCTTTGTATATGATAACTAATAAATTAGTAAATTTAAGCCTGCTATAATTTTCCATAACATACCTTTTATATAAAATTAAGTGAAGTAGAGAAAGAGATACCTCGTACTTGTTTATTTTGTTTTGAACAACAAATCTTTGTCAAGTTTTATAATGTGTCAGATTATCCCTAACCGAATAAGTTTAATCTTAATCATTAAAGCTCTATGGTCAGCTAAATTGAATTTCTACTACACTTTTCAATAAGCTAATAAATAAAGTAATTCACTTACCGTCAGTGTTCACTACAGAAACGTATGTCCACCCATGAGAACGTACAATATCCAACATTGCCTGAGCTTGATAATAATCGGAAGGTACAACTCTTTGAAAATAATTGAATCTACTCTTATCCGATAAATCCCTAGACGTAGTAGAATAACCAACTTGAGGAATATGGAAGAGTTGTAAGAGATTTTGAACTTGAAGTGCGACAGAACTAGATCCTGGACCGACCACTCCTATTAAAGGACCTCTGTATTTCTCATTCTGATTTAATAGAGCTTCCGGCATGTTGTTGCAAGTATCAACAGGGGACGACGAAGAAGGTGTAATGGCATCCCTTATTAGTTCGATACTTTGTTGGAGAGCAACTGGCGCATACCAACATTCGTCGCGGATCTCTAATCCCAACTTTAAGTTCGGCAACAAAGAGGTGTCGTTATTTATCTTATCAATTGTGTGCAAAGTAACTTCTACTCTTTGTATGCCGTACTGTTCTCTAATTCTTCCACACACGATTCCTTGACTAACCTTTTTTTGTTTCGTAGGCGGCTGATGATGTATAGGAAACAATACACCAATTACAAAATCTCCATTTATAAAAACAAACGTTCCCTTTTCTTCTCCACACGAATCGAGAAAGTTAAGTGCAAGAATTAGCATAATGGTTGTCATTTTCATATTCGTAGCCATTCTTTCGGAATATTATCAATTTTTTCTTGCTGGTTAAAGCAACTAATTTCTTCATTTTCATTATATCACTTTAGTCCTGTAAAAAATAAAATAAAATTATTTTCTGTTATCGGTACAAAAGAAACCATTAGATAAAATAAAGTAAACCCCTTTATAATTAGAGTATTGTAAATTATTCGTAAACGGGGCAATTCCAATCAGAATAAAAGTATCTGAAAGCTGCAAATAGCCCATAATTTCAAATGGATTACCACAAGATTAGTCTTTCACCAGGTTAGAATTTCGGTATGTTACATTCAGAAACTAAATGTAGGTCATTAGTTAGTGATTAAAACTTTGTCGTTTCACGATTGTCTTTCTTTTCAAGAATCCTTTGGGAAACGGATTTTATTACACCGAACAAAAACTAAGTTAGAAAATACCATTTAACTTTTTCTTTTTTAGGTAATCTTTATTACATGTTAGTTACACATTTGTGTATTTCAGCGTCGAACTACATTTAACTTTCAGTGAATTACTTCATTCAATACCAAAAGAATTAAAGTATTAATATTTTTGTTTCTTGCTGAATTAATTTTATTAAAGAAATTGTAATTAAGTATTATAATTTTTATTTTAGATTAAATCGTATTATTAAATAGGAAGAAATAGAAACAATTACAATTTAAAATTTCACAATCAATTGATATAATGTTCACTTTTTGTTTTGTTTCTCTTCTTTGGTTGAATATATAGAAATAAGGCGATACTCAAAAACGGAATCTTTAAAGTTACAATCAACATAAATCTAGCTTTTTGAGAATTCCTTTATTTAACTATAGATTGTCATGGACTCATGGTACAGTTTCAAAAGAAGAAATTCTAGATTAGAAACGACGCCGACGTTCTAATTCAAGATGTTTATAAGGATTTTACTATACGAGGGCTGTTTGACGGAAGCGTGACTTTCCGCTAGATGGCGCTGATATCGGTAAATCGAAAACATTAGCATATACGTCAGTCTTTTAGAGGCTTAACCTCCAAATTTCATGTCAATCTGTGAAATAGTATACATTTGGCAGTCATAGAAATCAATCAAGTTTGTGCTATTTTGTAAATATGGAAAAACGTGAATTTCGTGTTTTAATTAAACATTATTTTTTACGTGGAAAAACAGTGAAAGAAACTGAGGAGAAATTACGGAAATATTACGGTGAATCTGCTCCATCGCATGGAATGGTTTCCAAGTGGTTTAATTCATTTAAAACTGGCCGTATGAGCACTGACGATGGTGAACGCCCCAGGCCCTTACAAACGGTCACTACTAAGGAAATCGTTGACAAAATCCATGATATGATGATGGCTGATCGACGTTTGAAAGTGCGCGAGATAGTTGATGCTGTTGGCATCTCAATCGAACGGGTGCATAATATTTTACACGAACATTTGTATATTAAAAAGGTATCGGCAAGATGGGTGCCGCGATTACTCACAGTGGACCAAATGAGAATTCGTGTTCAACCTTCAAATCAATGTTTGGTCATGTTACAACGTAATCCAGTTGAGTTTTTTTGCCGATATGTGACTGTTGACGAAACCTGCATCCACCACCATACCCCTGAGACAAAGGAACAGTGAAACAATGGATATCACCAGACGAACGTGCACCAAAGAAGACTAAAATTGGTCACTGGGCTAATAAGGTCATGGCGACTATTTTTTGGGATTCTAAAGGCATAATCCATATTGACTATTTGGAAAGGGGTAAAACAATAACTGGCCAATATTATGCTGATTTATTGACCCGTTTTGATGTTATCTTAAAGAAAAAACGCCCACATTTGGCACGTAAGAAAGTGCTCTTTCATTACGACAACGCCCCATCTCATTCATCTGCAATTGCAACCGCTAAATTGGTACAATTACGCTACGAACTGCTTCCCCATCCACCATACTCACCGGATCTGGCCCCAAGAGACTTTTTTTATTTCCGAATTTGAAAAAATCTCTCGCAGGAAAAAAATTCGCATCAAATGAAGAGGTTATTGCTGCAACGCAGGCCTATTTTGACGAGTTGCCAAAAGAACATTTCTCAGAAGGCTTAAAGAAATTGGAAAGTCGTTGGACTAAGTGTGTAGCACTTGAAGGGAACTATGTTGAAAAATAATAAAAAAAATCTAGGCTAAACCTGTTCTTTATTGAAATGTCACACTTCCGTCAAACAGCCCTCGTACTTAACTACATTTTAATTCTCCTAATCGATTATTATTTATGTAATTCCAATTCCGATTATTTTACATATTCTTGAGACTGTTATTATATATCATATAATGCCAGTGAAAATCCAACCTGAACAGCTTACATATTCAAAGATGATAGGGGTAACTTTGGAATAAAAGCGTATAATGATACTTTGGAATTCGAATCTAATGATTTGAATTTTGTCGAGAATCGTGGACTATTTACATTTTCTGTTGTTTTGATTAGACCAAAGTCTATGTACAATAAAACTGTTTTAGTAGTGATACTGTCTATAACAATTTAATGTTGAGAAACTAATAGTCCGGGACGTTTTATTGCCAGGTTCCATTTAATTGAATTTAACTGTTACACCTCAGGTTCCAGAATTACCGGACTGAATTCTGAAGTCATTTATGGGTTTATTTACCTTTTGTTTCCTATATATTTCAAGAATTAAGCCGTTATTTAGGGATAATTCTCCTTTCGGTGTAGGATAAGCGCATTTCAGTTTTAAAGATCATAAATTTAACTACAGCTTGTACCTAACTACCAAACCCTAGAGGTACCTGGAAATTCTCTTAATTCACATAAAATTACATTGCTAACATTTAAAACTGCTTCAGATGTTGAAGTCACATTTAAATAAAATAAACATTTTGAGAAGGCTAAGCCCTACACTCACTTATTTAGCATTTGGAATGAAATTCATACAAGTAATGACAGGCATGAGGTACCTTACTCATATATTAAAAACAAGAAAACAACTGATTTTGAATTGCCCACAATAAACCAGAACCGTATTTTTGTGATTTTGTAGTTTAAGAAAGAAAAGCTTATTATGTTCTTTTAATTTTTGATTCTTCATCTGCTATGCGCCTTTGAATAAATATCTAAATCTCAATTGTGTCCACATAATCATAACTCAACAAAAAAAAATTGTAAATATCTTTTGTTTCAATTATTAATTGCATCAAATGAGAATAACATAACCTTATATAGAAATAATTAAACTGCTGTAGCAACGTCTTATGCTTATGACATTATTACAAATGGTGACCTAACTGTCTATAGTTGTGAAAAACCGTATAACGAGATAGGTAAATAAAAGGGTATGTTCAATTGTTATAATAAGGTATTTAAGAATGACCTGAAGCAATGTGGTGGATCATTGGTAAAAATATGTTTTGACTCTTATTTGCTAGAGCAAGTTTGGATTTGTTTCCCGTGTACCCGGGACAATGCTTTGCTGATTCTTCGATTCTTCTCGTGTTGTCAATTCAGGTTCACTCTTAAACAAACAAACGCGTTTTGCAAACACTACCATATTTTTTCAATTCCTGATAGATATCAAGAGTGTCTGTATGAGAGTGTGCTATCACTTTGTAAAGTTAAAAGCTTTGCTTTTTGACAATATGGTTTTCACTCAGGAACAGAAAAGTTTTATGATTGAAGGCTGCTTTAAGAAGGTAGAAGAATTATTCTATTCTGAATGCTTTTGCTGAATTTCAAAATCAATCTCTATATTTAGTAGTGAAAATAAATCACCGTAGTTCACGCAAACTCTTAATCATTTTAACTACTGATAAAAGTGTTGTAGAAGATCGAATGTGCAGGGTGATTATAAGAAACACCTAGGAAATAAAATAATAAATGTAATTGATTAATGTTTAATAGATGACTTAGTATGAACGATTCTAGGAGTGTAGAACTGTCGAGGATTTTTAGAGCAACTCTTGAGAAACTGCTAACTGTAAACGATGAAAAATTTTTTATATTATTTAAATTAATATTTGTCTAATTTATCTTGCTCTGGAGCAACTTGTTTATAACTATCATGCGTGCGCTTTTCGTATTTTTAATTTACTATTTATTTATTTTCAAATAGTTAACATGTGACACAAAGTGTGTTAAAGGCCACAAACCAAATAGTGTAAACTGCAAACGGAACATTCCGAATTATCTTAAATGGAGGATTTTTCTTTTGTTTATTTTGGGGACTGTTTCCTGAATCAGAGCCCAAAGACTCATTTCGGTTATAAAATTTCAAAGACCTTTTTTATAATTAAAGGTTTTTCACTGTAAATTCAATGAGTGACGTTTTTACTGAGTCATTCCAAGTCAAGGAACCTTGAGCGCAATAGAAAAGAGGTGAAAACATGTCAAATGTGTTAAAGTGTTTGGAAAAAAATAAATATAGAGTTTTAGTTTTAAAGAACAAGATAGCTTTTACTATCTAAAGGCTAGTAAGGCAACATTGTTTTTTAATCACAGGATATATTAAGAACCAAACACTTTGACTGAGAAGAAATTTAAATTGCCAGAAAAATTTGAAGGATAGTTTAAGAAAACAATGCAAATTGTGAAACACAAAGTGCAATCAACATCACCTGATCATTAATATTTTATTACGTTAAGGAATGACGTGTGGATCAGATAACAGTGAATCTGTAATAGTAGCTAGAGTATTAGAAGGAATAAGGTAAATAAAAAATAAAGCAATTTTAGGAAATTATAATATTATTTTATCGTTAGCGAGTATTACAAAATAATTCATCAATTTCTATCAAACGACGGTTTTAAGTATCCCCGCAAGGAAGGTTTTTAAAATTAATAAGAAATCAGGCTTATCCTGCTCTCATTTATAAGATGAGCATAAAGTTATCTCTGCACCTGCGTTTCAAGGTGTAGTATATATTAAAAGAATTTTGATGTAGGTTGTATTTTTCATTAATCTTTTTTAATTATCCTATGTACCTTAACCTTTTTTTTCTGTTTCTACTGTTTAGAAGAATAAATTACGTTGACTGTAAGGACTTCCGTAGGTGTTTCTTATCTTAAAGACTCCCAAGCCATTTACTGTATAGAAAATAAAAGCTTTGAACGAATCAGTGGATTGATGGACTGTTTTAATTTGTTTAAGTATAACATAATAGATTTTATTTGTTTAATTCACAAAAAAGCACTACTGAAGCCATTCAAAGCTTCAATTATACGCAAGGAATTTTTCAAGTATTTTTTAGGAATTTTTACTTGTGATAGAAAAATAAGTATAACTTGATAAATATTACATTTTAAGACTTTAATTAAACAAATGATTTTATAAGATAAAAAGAATTATCTTGAGTATAATCTACAGAATTTACAATGCATTTAATATTTTATTTTCCTTGAGTTTCTCTTACACCTATAAATAAAGAGTAAATAAGAGCCATTTTTATAACATCTTTACTTCTGAAAGATTTTCCAGACATCTTGTATCTCTAAAATTACAAAAATTTAAAACATAAGATAGCAATTTTTAAACATTATGAATTAAAAGTAAAATTGTTTTTTGTTTCGATATTAAAAAAAATTCATTGACTCCAGGTGTCTTTTATATGTCTTTTTCAGAGGATGTTCTTTGAATCATTAATCGGCTTATTGTTTTGTAAAATTACGAAATCTGTGCAAGCAAACGCAGATTTTTTTAATCAAAATTCGTGTAATTTCCGCTTCTTATCTTGTGGGTATTTTGAAATATTTTTCAAAAACAGATTCCTTAAATTAAATATTTTTAAATGCAAAATTATTAGATTACGCATATCAGTGAATTTAGTTTGTATCCTTTTGTTTAACTTTGTGTATTACATAGTATAAAGCAAATTAACATTTAGAAGAAGTAACTGAGTGGCTAAAAAGATGACTTTATCAATTTATCTTTACAGTCTATTAATTATTAGGTGTTAATACTATGTGCAAAATAAAGGAACTATAGATGCGTCATAATTGGTCAGAAGAATAGAGTTAATCAAGTGATCATGGTTGCTAGACCAGCAAAGGAAAATTCACCATAAAAACCTTTCGGTTTAGAGATTTCTTTTACGGAAGACAAATTAAAGGGCGGCAACGCCAATAAACAGGAACGATGTCCTAGTTCAACAGTATGTCAAAAGATGTAAAAAATATAAGGTTTCATCCAAGGAAAACGACTCATCTTATCTATTACATTACTAGAAAGATATTAATTTTACCGTAGGTTTTTTGCTGAATCAACTCAAACATCATAATATTTGTTGACGAAAGTTGTTACAACCAATAGAATTCTCTAATATTTAACTAGCAACTTAAGTAATGAATAATCCAAAATAGCAAGAGAATCGATATCAAATAGCATTTTAAGCGTAGCGGAAACAAAATCTAGTACATTTCTAGAAACCACAAATAATTTGAATGAGCAAAGACGTAGCTCGTTACATAATAAACATTTTCATTCAGAATTAATTTAATTTTGTTATGTTTGTGTAAACTCGATAATTATCTTGGTATATTCGATACGCAAGCTGTTACTTCTCCTGTTCAACGCTTTTATAGAATTTGAATTTAAATTCTCGACTAATTATATAATTTCCACAAGTTAATTACTGTTTGTTTATGTATATTGTAACTTATTTAATTTCAATGCAAATGAGACAGAAATAATTTGTAACATTTCTTCTGCTTTTTGCTAGAAAATACTTTTTATTAAACAAAAGATATCGTATTTCGTTTCAACTCGGCTATAGCGTTTAGCAAAACTCATTTGCTTATAGCTACAAAAGATGTAAAACTTTCATTAAAAAGAAAGAAGAAAAGAGTTAGTTAATCAAGGATATTTTAATATTACAAGTGGTGGATTTACTTCTTAATTTTTAATTTGAGATTTGCAGCGAAAGGATTTTCAGTATTGGACCTCCTTATTTTAAATATAATGTCAGCTATTAAGGAATGATTAATGAATAGTAAGTCAATTCGTTAGTGTTTGTTTGCTGAATAGAAATTAATCGGTACTATTCCAAGCATTGTACACTAATATATTTTCAGTAGAATGGAGACACGAATCATTTTAGTTTGTTTATTGTTAATTATGTAGTTATATGTAGATCATTTGTTCCATTATCGTCAGAATTAGTTTACCAAAACAATAAGCAAATTCTCTTCCTATGTAGTGAAGGAACAATTTTGACAGTTAATACTTTTTCTAAAGCAGGTTAGAAGAGTTTAATTAATCGACAATATAATTACGAATTTTAAAGTTACATAAACATTCTGTTTCAAAATAGAAAAATTTTCGACCTCGCACAAGACTCAACCTGCAACTTTTGATTAACTAAACCAGCTGTCTAAATGTTTTAAAAATATTTCTTTAGACTGGTAGCAACTTTGGTAGAACCAGAAAAGCAAATTAAACTACAAACCTCAACATATCTAAGAATTTTGATCGATTGAAGAATTTACTAAATTAGAAATTAAGCCACTTAAAGACCTACTCAAACACTAAGCTGGGCTGTGCAGTAAACTATTTTAAAACCATGACTGTAAAGGTCTTTTTATCTGTAAAATTTTACTGTCACATCTTCAAGATATTTAAAACAGAATCAAAAATAAAAAGCTGCGTTGTATGCAATAGAAGGAATGATTTTGATCTTCTCAAAAAATGCAGCCTTTTAGGCTGGAAGAACGTTATCCAACTTGCATGACCAGCCCAAAAACTCTGTTTGATTCGTAAATCATAGCTAATTTGAAATGCTTCTCTAACTGAAAACGTTTGGTCGGTTGAAAAAGCCTGATTGGCCTAAGAATTCAATCGGCCCAAAGACAGAGACAGTTTTAAAATTGTTTGAAAACAAAATGTCCAATTTACAAATTTGTCCCTTGCATTACAGAAATATACCTCATTTTGTCTAATACTTGCCTTGGCATTGTATTGATACGATTTATATAGAATAAGTAAGAATGCATTAATAAAGACTTAATTCATTCAATCAATTACTTCTATATAATTTCCCTCATTTTCCATAACATTTTTCCAACGATCTTGTAGCATTGAAATACCTCTTTCATGAAAGTCGGCAGAATGTTTTGTAGCTTCTAGAGATGAATGTTTTCCTTCTAAACTGTTTTGCAACAAGCGAAATCAAGAGAATAGAGTGATGAAGAAGAAGAAGATCCAAGTTTAATTCTCTCAATCTTCGTTAAGTCTGAATCGAAGTACGCGGTTTCGCATTGTCTTGTCTTAGTTCCTCTAAGTGACGACAATATGTGTCTGAATTGACGTCTTTATTAGAAAAAAGCAACGTGTAGACGTTTAGTCCTTTGCAATCTCACCACACCGATAGCAGCATCTTCCTAGGGTGCAGACTGGCCTATGATGCGGACTAAGAAGGCTTACTTTTATGTTAACATCTTTGTCTGAACATTATCATATTGTATCCATTTTTTATCACCTGTAACTAAACAATTTAAAAAAGGATCTTGAGCCAGTTGTCCGGGTAAAGAATTGGATATTAATACTCGGTTCACCTATTTCTTTTCACTGAACAAGTGAGGGACCCACACGTCCAGCTTTAAAACATACCAACAAACTCATCTGAAACGCCAGTGGGACAACCCGATCTTGGTTTATCGGAGAGGTGAAACTCACCTCTTTTAAATTTTGCAAACCATCTTTTCACAGTAATCTCTGATGGTCCGTTGTCCGGATATGCTTCCTAAATGTTTCTTATAGCACTCGGAACATTTGAATCCTTCCAAAACTTATACAACATAATATGAGAAAAGTGAAGTGTCCGCATTCAGTAATACATCCGTAGCCGAAAAAAGATGAAAATGAACTAATTTTGCTTACAAAAACATGCAGATAGTCTTAGCTCTGAATTAGTCCACATGATTTGTTATAAACAGTTACTGCCTGCATCAAATCGTATCAGAACTTTTGCACTGACCCAATATATCATTTTTGCTTACAAGACCATTTTGCCCTATAGCTCGACAAAACTGCCGGCAGCTAGAATTAAAGTGTTTTGGTATAAGGATCTTGGCAGTCTAATTTATTTCTGAATGTCGTTAAGATGTCTGTAAAAGAGACTTTTTAATTTCAGGCCAAGTATTGAAGGCAATTTATAACTGTATGTAAGTGCTTTCTAACCAAATATGTGGTTAGCTAAGCCACAAACTCGTTGTATGTGAATGTCTACATCTTATTCTTCCTTCCTTCTTTGCTTTAGGCGACTCTGTTTATTCTTTGTCCATTTGCTCTCAGGTAGGTGTTTAAGTTGTCGTTCCACCTCTTTCGGGGTCGCCATACGCTCCTATGTTCTGATGATGATTTATCACGGGCGATTCTTACTATTCTTCTATTTTCCATTCTGCTGATATGCTCTATTTTCTATTTAATTCACAGTTGTTAATATCGTCTACTTTACATATGTTTCTTATGTTTTCGATTCTCTCTCTGTCCTTAAGTGTCTTTCCGACTATCCTGCGGAGCACCCTCATCTCTGCTCGTTTGGTCTTTGATGCTTCTGGTTTCTGTCGTATACGTTAGCATGTCATGTTTCGATTCCTATGTTTTTGTTACGCCGTACGAGATCATTTAAGCGGCCTGCTATCCGTGTCGCCTTCGTTGTTTGTTCCATCAGACCATCACCTCTACCTCAACGTAACCATAGCTCGAGATCTCTACCCCGAGGTATTTAAATTTCATTTCCTGTTTAATAACTTCTTTGTCAATCTCTAATTTACATGTCATAGACGTTTTTAATGTCACATATTTTGTTTTGGAGGCGGATATCACCATGTTATAAATTTTGGGTGTGCGGTTGAATAGGTGTAAAGTTCGTTGCAAGCCATCTTCGCCCTCTGTGACTAGCACAGTGTCGTCGGCATAGCATACAATACAATTTCTTCTTCTTCCATGTTGTATCTTTTTGACGTGTACATCTTTTTTATTGTTTTGTTTATGATCACACTGAAGAGAAAAGAGCTCAATGAGTCCCTCTGTCGAACCCACTACTAACTGGTATTGGCTCGGTGAGCTCTTCATTTATCCTGGTTTGGATCTGGTTGTTTGTGTATATATTTTCTATTGTTTATATTAAGTTAAGTGGGATTTGTATAAATTTGTATAAATCATCCTTTAATTGGATACGATCGAACACTTTTGTTAGTCATTGAAACACATATAGGCTGGTTTGTTATATTCGATTGATTTTTCTGTTATTTGTCTTATGACAAAGACAGCGTCCGTACAAGATCTCCCCGGCCTAAATCCTTGTTGTTCATCTGTTAGCCAGTGAGGCTCTTGATTTTGTTTTTATGCTCTTTGTTGTCAGTTCCAACATGAGAATAATGGTGCTAGCTCGTCATTCATCTGGAATTCTGTGGTAGTCTAGAATCTTTCGAACTAAACTTGTTAACTGCTGCAGGTGATTTATTCTTTGTTTCTAGATTTTGCCTGCGAGCATCTTCTACAAAAAATGTGGTATCAACTCAGCTGTTTCACATTCCAATGAAGCACTTTCATAAGTCTTAACAATTGTACCAATAATTTTCTAAAAAATAAGCCTTTGGAAATAAATAAACTCCCAGACAGTTTTGCTTTTATCATCTCTAGGCCAAAATACTGTTACAGCTACAGGGCTAGCATGATTTATGTTTTTATTCTGTTTGGAAAAAAGATATCTTACAAATGCTTTGAGTTCCAGAACTTTGTACAGTTTAATCAATCATGTCTATAACGATTAGTTACAATGTGCATAAAATTTTGAAGGAATTAAATGAAATAGAGATTATTAAATGTCTAAATTTTAGATATCTTATTAAAAAGAAAATTGAAAAAAAAAATAGAAAAACTTGTCAGATGCATGTGTTCCAATGTTATGTTTACAAGCATATTGAAAGTATTTCACTCCAAGTAACAAAATTTACCATTTTCCAAATTATGTTAAGTTTCATTTTTCATAAGACCACAGGGCTTTAATTTATGCTTTTTGATTTTAATTCCAACTTTAGTCTTTAATGTTTTGTGTTTCGTCCCATACTTTTCAATGGACTGCTGTACAAAGTAAAAGCTTAAAGATGTTAAGGTAGTTCATGTACAAGGTAAGGGGCCTATGTAAACGTAAAGGAATTGTTACAAACGACAGATAACGTCGAAGTTTGGGAAAATACACGTTGAGGTTGAACAATGAACAATTCCTAAAAGGCATGAATACGTAAAAGCTTTTGTTACTTATGGGTTGTTAAACGTGTTTTCCAATTTATAACATTCAGAGAAAATCAGAAGGGATGGCCGCACTGTTTTTGCAAATCCCATTTCTTCGTTAGCTGCATATTCATTCTTTATAATTCTGAAATATTTCTTTTAGATGAGAAATTTCTGTTTGGTACGTTTGAATAGAAGATGAAATTAAGTGGTGTTGAAATATCTTTCTTTTCAATCTTTAATAAATGCACGGTCTCCGTAATTGGATGCATGTTTTTCAACACAATAATTAATGCAGCGCGGTTTCTTTAAAAGGTTATTCTGAATTTAGTAGCTTACAAGCTAAAATTTAAAATTTCACGATTCATATTACAGGCAGAACTTATTTATGATGCACCTAGTAAGTAATGTGTAATATAGGCAATGTACCAACTATCACAATCCTGCGATTGTACTTGAAATAAAATAATAAATACGAGGTGTTTTCCTAAAAAAAGTACTTAATTAAAAGAAACTAAATAGCGACAAATAACCCTAATTGCAGCAGGCTAGTAGCTTCGAGCGTTGTTTGAAAAATGTATACGAACTGAATGCAAACAGAAAAACAGAAATATGGGACAAAATTGATAACTTTGAAAGAAAACATTTCAAAATAACTGTCAATTCGTTTTTATTTCTTTGCAATAAAATGTCTTTGATTTATTTATGCTATCGGTCAGTATATAGAATTTAATTTTGCTTGTGCAAAAGTAGTATAATCAAAGCTTGGAGTTTTTCTAGACCAGCAATTCACCAGAAACGCATCTTAATTTTTTGCAAACATTCTTCGAGTATTACTAGCTTTTTACATTAGTTATTGTATAACACAATTAACATAACAATATCTTAGTGGATGGATTCATTTTTGTTACAGTGATTGTTCTATTAAATTATGTTATACTACTGGAACATCCCTTAAAGCCAATATAATTTCATAAAGTCACTGTCCATGTAGCATCTAATATAGAAAACTCGAACAAATTATACTGACGTGATGTTATCAGTGTCGGCTTTTGTTTGCAGGAGAATGATGTAGCGATATTGCTATTTAATCTCGTAATTAAAGTGATATATTATAACGTAACATGTAATTATATTTACAGTAATTCAAAAACTTTTTTAATATAACAGCAGTATTTAAACAGCACCCTTTACTTACTTTAGGAATATAAAAAAATAAAAGCTTTTATCAAATCTAACAAATTCTTATAGCAGCTTTTTGTGGGCATTTTTCCTTTTCTTGTAAAAGGAAACATTTATTTTCACTGAACGGTGACGGCGCTATCCGAATATTCGAATGTTTTCAATAACGAACGGTGCCAATATAAACGACAAACGTAGTATAAAATACAATGTCAATTTATTTCACTTTAAACCTGCTGTTAAATTTTCCGTTCGAGTGTGAGTTTCCCACACATAAATGCACACACGCATTTTCTTCTGAACCGTTATAGATATAGCTTCACATTTTCCTATAAGTCACTGTTCTTTATATTTCTGAAAAACAATTTCAAGTTTAATTCATATTATACTACTTGTTTTTTCTGTTCGGTTCGTCAGTTTATACGAGATTGTGTAATTAAATTAAAAGAAAGTCAAAAGTGTTTTAAACACTTTAGATTAAAGTATCAACAAGGAGATGGAAACTGAGAAACAACAAAGAAAGTCTAGGTTGCCTCTGTAAATATTTAGAACACAGAGACCCTTATAACAGGTTCAGTTTGCTTAAATTACCGAGGTAATTGTGGGACAGAAATGCTCTTTAACCGATGGTACACAACAAGCTGTCGTTAATGAAGGTCAGATGTCCAAATGATAGTTAAAATATATTGTTACATCTGCTGTTAATGAGTTTAATGTTGTTGTTGACACTCGCAGCACTGTAATAATATAAGTGTGTTTTACTCTACAAAAAACGATGTTCTATTATTGTTTTTATGAAAGTTTTTATAATTATATCACCACCGTGGATCCTTTTACAAATTCTGTTTGGAACAAAAACATAAAAACTGAAGATGTTATTGACGAAAGATTAATAGTGAACCTACATGAAAAAGTAAAATATACACAGTGTTAAGTAATAAAATAATGTAGACAGTATTTTCGGAATAGAGACTGTAGCCAAAAACTAGGCCAATGAGATAAACAGTTGAAAAGATTGTAGAATCGATCGAGAAATCTTAGCAACGCAAAGAATCTCATTTATGTTATTGTTGATTGTTTCAGAGATAGTGAAAATATAAGAAATCTCTAACACGACTTTCACATCCTGTATCTAAATCGCCACGTTTTTGACTACATGCTTTCTAGGATTTTTGACCAAAGACCTTATTCCTCAAGTATTGTTTACACATTATTTAACGCCCTGTTACTCTCGGATATTTAGAACTGCATGTTAAAAAATCCACAGCTGATACAACTATGGAAATTAATGTATATAAAAAGGAAGTAATCGTATAGTACCAATTATTTGACATGTAAATGAAAACCAAAAAAAGGAGGTCGTCCATTTGCTTTGCGTAGAATTCTTTAAACCGTCTGTATCTCTTCTTGAGATATAACTAAAGCTGTCGCAGCTCCGGTGCATTGCATCAACTCAAAAACAGAAAATGGAGTTTTAAAGGTACAGTTCAGAATCAAAGTTCAATGAAGGGTGCCAAAGATGGCAGAATGAAATACAGTGTATCCCAATATTTCACCTAAAAATATGACCTTATACGACAAAAGTTCAAAATTGATGATCCACACAAAATATCTACTTCGATCCGAACCCAAGTAATTCGAGGCGATTTCCGATCAACTCGTCTGCTAAAATACGTCGGTCTTTTCCTTCTAAAAGCATTTTTTCAAGAGCAGGTTTAAACAAGACAAATCACAGCAAATTTCTACGGTGCGTTGACAGACGTCAGCAACCGTATGAATTCCCAGCGCACGTTTCTTCAACCCTTCCACCCCATAGTCATCGCTAACCTTCGCCAAAACGTATTTCTCGCCAACGGGATATCCTCTTGCATAGGGTATGGATCCGTCCTATGGCGTCTACTAACCGCGTATTATTATATTTTAAGCAAAGAAGTACATATTACTGTAGCATTTTTAACTATACAAAACAGTTTGGTGCACGAAATAAAATATAATAATCTTTTATAAGTTTCGTGAACTTGCAAGAAATTCTAAGATGTTTTAATGAAATTGCATTTTGATAGGAGGGAAATTAATTTTAGTAGATTGAAAGGCCCCCAGGAAACATTTCATCGCTTGAAATACACCAGGGACGTAACTGGAAATCTTTGATTATTAGAAAATTATAAAATAGCATAGAAATACAAAATAACACTACACCTCCATACGCCCGTTTTTCGGTCTCGATTTGCGTCCTGGACTCATCACACTACACAGCGCTTCTCTTTTTTTAACCCTCTTGGAATAGAAGCAGATTTGCCCACCTACGGCGAACATCGATTATGGTCGAGCTACGCTCTCATCCAAGGGTCTCCCTTTGGTTGCCCAAGCTTGGGCTTCGCTTTCCATTAGCCCTCATCAGATTTCTAAATATAAACACGGGTGGGTCTCTAGTGACTGTGCCACTTAGGTTAAAATTTAAATTTAAGTTCAACTGTATGGAAACCATTATTGTAGCAATTATTTTTATACCTGAATTAAAATTTAAATTTAGTTGATACAATTTGCCTTAAGAATGCTAAATACGAACACGAGTTGGGGTGCGCTAATTTAATTTCATAAAATGCTACGCAATATCAATTTGACCAATAAAGAAAGTGAAACTTTCATTTGATAAACAAAAGTCGGCGTCGTTTCCAGTTTGATAGTGTCCAATAATTGCACACAATTTCTTCAAAAGTAGTTAGTTGTACCATCTTGTAGGAAAATACAGAAACCTTGGCTTTTCCAAATTATATTACACCTAGAGCATTACAAACATCAAAATGGTTTTGAATTAATGCTGA
>VTPC01007075.1:0-44080 GCA_011009095.1 Ignelater luminosus
TTAAAAATTCAGCAAGGATCGTGGCTCAGCACATTTATAGTAATGGTATTAATTGAATATAATAATTATTAATTTAATTGTTATAGGATCACGTAAACTTTTAGCAAAAAATGGTAGGTAACGCAAGTTCTAATCCCAGTCATGTTTATCTTCATAATATATCAGATTAGTATTTCTGCCTTGATAGAACAATATTTCTTTAGACTATTATTATTTTATGAAAATTCTTATCTTGTAAAATGCGAATTATAAGTAAGTACGTGTTTTAAAATTGCTCAAATTTCTAAGAATTAACTAAAATAAATATTTTTATCTTTGATTCTACCGTACCAATAATTAGAAAAAGTAAAAATATCCACAGATGCAACAAAGAACTCCGACTTTTGAATTTGAATTTTGAAATTTGAATTTGTCAAAAAGAAAACACAAAACAAATTTAAAGTGTCAGTATATGTGTAGTTGCTAACGGTTCAATTTGGGTAGTGCTGCTGCTGCCGATGGTAACGACTTGTCGGGAAAATAACAATTTATTTATACTCCGCTCACGATGTTTCTGGGTCGTGTACGGCTGTGGCAGAATGACAGTTTGAGAATTGTAAACCTATTATCTATTAACTCAACTTGTAAAATCTTATTGACGCATGATGCTTTATGTATATGATTCTATTCTGTTTTGTAAATCTGTAAATCGATTACTCTAAAAGATTGCTTTACAAAAATTCATATTTTCTGCAAAATACTGAAATTAAATGTTCAAATTTTCTATTTTCAAGGATAAAGATTGTGATAATCTGTTATACTAGAAAACTCCTCTAATTATATAAGAAATTTATGTGTGACTATGATTACCTTCAGATGTCGGAAATGTAAATGATTCCTTTTTGAGTAGTAATTCCGAGTGCGAGGACTCGCTCCACCGTGAGAATTAAGGTTTCCTGCTTTGTATTGCTTTAAGACTACAACTATAAAAATAATTTAAAAAAATTATTTACAGTAACACATTTGCATCATGATCATAAAAATAAGTGATCACAGAAATTTGCCACATGTCTGAAGAACATTTTGAAAGAGACTCGAGCCATACATTTTGCACACGATAGAAGGTGTTCGAGAGTTTATGTGCTTGTTATAATAAGACTTAGAATACAATATCCCCATTATAATTCAATACGGTTATACTGACAATGGTACGGAGCTGGGACTAGAACCCTTTTGAAATAAGAGTTACGGTTCCGGTTTCGGTTCTACTTACTTTAAAAATATGGGTTTAGGGTCCGGTTCCGGTTCTATGTCGTTTAAAAATAAAGGTTCCGGTTCTTGTTCTAGGAATTTTTTGGGTTCCATTAGGGTTCAAATAAAAAAACATGTTTAATTGCAAAACTAAAATTTTGAAGCTCTTTTAGCATATATTAAAATAAATTATTATACATTGAAGGACCATCAAGATTACATAGTTCAAATTTTTGTTGCAACATTCACTAATTTCAACGTTAGGGGCAATTTTTAAATAGGATAATCATGGTCTCGTTTACTATTTTCAAAATTTAGGTTTTTTTCAGTTATGTTTTACAGTTACTTCCAAACGTGAATTAAGCTATTTTGAATGAAGTAAGACAGTAATACAAAATTAATACCAAGCAAGCAAAATACTGCAAAGGGAGAAAATTAGACTTTCAATAATATTATCAAATAAGATTTATTCTGATGGTCAATTAAGTTGTGTGAGTGTAAGGGTGCTTTTACTGCTCGGGAGAATTGGCAATTAGGAAAGGGTAAAAAGTTAACGCGACCTTGGGAAATATCCTAGTTTTAAATACTACCATTTTTACTGCTCTGGGTATTTATATATTTGAGAAACAACACCACATGCAATGATCGCTCGCAAACAGCTGATAGTTTCGCGTATGTGTAGTTTCCAATACCCAAGAAAACGTTGAACTTGAACCACAGATTAAATAAGGCAGAGCTCAGACAGCCCGACCACACCGATTGTCCGCGATCAACCAAACTTTTGAACTACATGGATGAATAGCATCACACTGTATCGTGCATAGGTCGTCCAGCTCTATCGTCTGCGACCGACCAGTTTAAAAATACGAATTGGTTTGAAATTTGATCGCTGTGGGCGAGGCGGACGATATACGTTGAGGTTGTGTTTGTTAATGTTTATCGCTTAAATGTAGGTTGAGAAAAAGAAATAAAAAGAAAGAAGTGTGAAGGAAAAAAAATGAAAACTAATAACTAAATGTACTAGCAATTTAAAACAATCTGAAAAAATTCTTTTCTTTGTCGTGACTTGGTTCTGCGGCGTAACAAATACATTAAAATAGTTTTTTCTGATTCACTATCACTCATTATTGTGATCAAAAGAGTTTGAAAGTGATTATTCTTGTTTGAGGTTATGTATTATAATGGCAAACGTATGTATTTAAAATTAAACGGTTGATCAAGGTCGACAGAGTTTGTCTGAATTATGTTTGTTAAACTGGTCGATACAAAGAGTGGTTGAGCGTGGACGATCCTGAACGGTCGGTCCTGTCTGCCTTCTACCTAAAGGACAGATATTTCACTCCCTATTCCACCAACGTTCCCATTTTTTTGTCTCTGCATATTTACATTTGCAGCTCTGGGAGTTTACCACGCCTACTCTTTTACGCGTATTTTATGAAAAGGGCATACCACGCTATGCTGCGTACACAGTACATGTCAAACCTGCAAGCTTTGGGAGTTGCTTTGAGAGAGAGAGAGAGAGAGAGAGAGAGAGAGAGAGAGAGAGAGAGAGCGCAATAGAATCCACAAATTTGTCAAAGTCAAATATCTGACCTTTATTTAAACTGTGCTTGAACCAACTTTGTGGATATTGAGATTCTGCATCCCACTAAATAAGGGAAAATTGTCATGTGACTCGTAACAGCCTATAACAGCAATCCTCAAATCTCTTTTTCTCCAATTGGAGAATTGGAGATTTAGGGATTGCTGTTATTGGCTGTCGCGAGTCGCATGACAACTGCCCCTCATTTAGTGGGATGCAGAATCTCGATACCCACAAAGTTGGTTCAAGTTCAACTTTTTCTTGGATACTGGGAACTGCACACGCGCAAAACGGTAAAACTATCAGCTGAGCGTCCGAGCCATCATCGCACGTGGTGCTGTTAGTTATTATTATTATAATTCCCAGCTGTACCGTACGCTTCATGCAATACTTAATACGGTCGATTGGTTTTACAAGTGGTTGTAAATTTAAAATTTCACTTAAATTCAACCGGTTCCGGTATACTGATTTCGGTTCTTTTTGGTTCCGGTTCTAGTCCCTGGTACGGAGGCATTTTAAGAACTTCATATTTTTTCTCTTTTAGCAGTTCATCAAAAAAGATTTTCTTAAATCTTATAATTGCTTTTTGGAAAATTTTGAATCAAATCTGACGTTGCGGTTAGATAGCGATTCCTGCATTTGATTTTTCTTGGAGAAAAAAGTTGGAGATTTATCCAATTGCACTGAATGGTAAGCAGCATTGTCCATAACAACCACACAAAACTAATCGGAACTAAACGTTTACGCAATTTTTTTGATCGTGCAATGACATCAAATACAACCACAGATTAAATAATAATCAGATATTTCACTTTGACAAATTTGTGGATTCTATTGCTCTCTCTCTCTCTCTCTCTCTCTCTCTCTCTCAAAGCAACTTCAGAACTTGCTATTTTGACATGTACTGCGCAAGCAACACAGCGTGTATGCACTTTTCATAAAACGGGTGTAAAAGAGTAGGCGTGGTAAACTCCCAAAGCTGCAAATGTAAATGTGCAGAGACAAAAAATGGGAACGTTGGTGGAATAGGGAGTGAAATATCTGACCCTTATTTAATCTGTGATACAATTGCAGCTACAAAAACAACAACACTTCCAACCTAAGAAATGAAAGCATGGCCTTGTTACGACCCAGAAACATCGTGAACGGAGTAGGTATAACTGTAAAAACATGAAAAACATAGCTGCGATGTAATTGAGACTTGAAAATACTGTAATGTACGATTCAAATGCTTTAAAACCTAAGTTCAAAATCTAGATACCTATGTTAAGTTGTGTAATCGGTACTTTTTATTTGTTTTTGTATTTGCAAGTCGTACTTATTTGACAGTTATATTGTTGTATAATTTGTTCTTTCATTTTGAGGTTAACATGTATCAGTAACGAAGCTATTGGCATCAAAATAAAATCTATTATTGGAAAAATTTTTAACAAAATGTTTGTTCGTTAATATAAATTGTTTAATAAATAATCTAAAGTAACACACTGCTAATTTTAATATTCAACACACAGTTGTCAAACCTAGTGTGCCTTGATTTTGTTTTATTAAATGTCGTTTTTCTTTAAAAAATGACATTTAATAAAACAATATCAAGGCACACTAGTCAAATCAATTGTCTTAAAACAAAGTCAGTGTTGTAAACACACTAAAGAGATGATTTATCTCATACCAATATAAGCAACCAAAAAGCTCTCATGGCCAGTTTTAAAGCATTTGAACAGAGCATAACTACAGTTTATTTTTAGATACTTTAGTTTTTTTCTTTTTTTTAAACTAGTAAAAATAAACTATAATTGGTCTTATTTCTGTTAAATTTCCAAGTTCAGTTTGTAGTTTGGAGGGTTGAGTTGGCATCTTTGACAGGTTTCTAATAAATGGGAAGTGTCCAAAAATTTGAATTTAAAGGATATTAGTCGTTTTCGTATTATTTGAAACTGCGAACTAGACAGAAAGCTTATCAACTTATTAGGTATTCCTCGAGTTCCTATATGCATAATATGGATCAGACTTAAGCAAAGTCAAGATTGTTTTAATTGGTGAATCATCTTTTGTAATTTAAGATTTTTTAATTGGTAGACCCACATTTTGATTCACCAATTGCGGTTATTCTAAATATTTGAAACTGTTTTGTTATGTGTTGCTATGGAAAGTAGATTTCAAAACATTTTGGCTCATACATGATCGCCGATACTGCAATTTCCTAACTTCAAAGCTTTAGTGGGCGGTACTCAGTATTTGGTACTTTTCTCAAAATCTATTTTGAATACTCATCTCTATTATTAATAAAATACGCACCAGTGCTTTTATTTTAAATAAGGAAAATAAAAAAAAATAATAAAAAAGGAGATAGAATTATGGAAGAAATTAGTTTTTTTGCATGAATTTGAAAATTACAAGATAAGCAGGAAACGGCAGATCTTTTGTTTATCGATGCACCTCCTGCGAAATAAATTACTTATCTTTACAATTTCTAAAACAAAGTATAGGTTTGCAATGATAAAACGTAAACTAAATAGCTATAGCAGACTGTTCTAATTCTACCATCGGAATTAATTTTTTATCCAGTTGGTGCACATCCAATTTTCTTTATGATTTTTACGTTATGGCGTTCTCTAAATTCTTCAATCGGCAGGGACTGTCTTGTATTTTATGGAGTAATTAGAATTTGTAAAAATGCCCATAAAATAAAATAATTAACATTTCATGACATTAATTGTTTTTTTTTAATTATAACGTAACTTTACATGCGCCCCAACTCTATATTGTCATTGCTATTGTTTGTCTGTACATTTTAAACACACTCTGCATCTTCGTAATAATACTCTTTTAGAAATAAAACATTGTCAAAAATATACATACCAATAATCTTACTGTAGCGTATACTGCACAAAATAGTTTTAACTATCTAATTATAATCGTATATTAAAATTTCGTCTTTTTATCTAACGGAACTACACTCGTCGATAAAAACCGCAGGTTTCCTTAACTGTGAACTTCTTTGCAGTTTCTTGCTATCATGTATTTGTCTTTAGCATAATTATTGTCTTTTTTACTATATAGTTTTGAAAAATGTTACCCGCTATACGTTAAGAGAGTGTAATACTGTGCAATCGAAAAAAAAACGAATTCGATGTGGGCCAGTGTTCTTCGCAAATATTTATTGTTTTATTCAAATTTTAATTTATAATTGTTATTTTGAAACATTAAATTGAATTTAAATATTAGTTTAACCTAATGATTCACAACTGTCAACCTCTATCTACTCTCTTAGCAGCATTGTTACATGGTAGGTTTTTAGATCGCACGGTACTATGTATGTTGTAAGGGAAACTATACAATCTCGATGTTTACTTATTGCTTTGCAGTACATTAACCTGCAACATCAATCAAGTTATCAACGATATAATATTTGTTGACAATAGAGAAGAATAACAGGATACTGTGGTGTGAAATTTGGGTTTAGTCGTTTCCCTCGAAAATTAAAAATATACAGGGTATTCTAATTATTACTGTATTTGAAAAAGTGCTACCAAAGAAAGTTGTGCAAAAGGATTGCCTTTTTATTCTAAAATTATTTTCTACTAGACATACATAATATTCTGTGAAAATGTTTCAGTTTGATTTTTTGGTTTTCTCCAAGTGGAATACTCTGTATATTTCAATATTTTAGTTGTAGTCAGCAAGTAAAGCAATTTCAATAAAAATAAATGCAAAAAGACATATTTGCTTACATGTATTTAACGAAAATGTGTTAGGTACAATAATAAAATCTTTTCTGGATACAAATATTGCATACATACACCCCACATTTGCAAAAAATAGCGTACAATTAAGTTTGGATAAAATCTGGCGTTCGTGGTTTATATGGTTATGAAGATCGATTTACAATCATAAATCTTTATTGTACGCTTTGTTATTGCAAACTAATGTACTTTTATTGCTGCGAAGAACAGTAGTAATAGTAGAACTTAAATCTATAATAAAACGTTAATAAGTAAAACAATACCTCATAGTCATTATAACAAAAAATAATATATACAAATTAAACTACTCTATCTTACAATGTCATTTCGACTGCTATTTCTACTCAAATGCACTATGCGTTGAAGTATTTAATGTTTATACATCCAATTGTTACTGGGAAGATTACTTGAGTAGATTCATGCATAAGAAAGTAACATCCCTATACCTGAGAAACGAATGGCTTATATTTGTTAGTACCTTCTACAAAAATTTACTTTTTATTCTTCTGAGTAGTGTATGAACTCTCAATACTTCAACACTAGTATCTAAAAAAATTCTTGTTGCATTTTTGCTTGTCTATTCTTGAGGTGATTATTACTTGAGTTATTTAAAAATTGATTATTGTAACAATAAAAGTTTTTATACGTATTAGGAATATGCACTATAAATAAGGCACATAGAAATTAGAAAAAACTAAATAATTAGTCTTTTAACCATGCCAAAGGATCTCCTTCTAAATCTTTTCTGTATAACTTCTTCCCTTTGTCCATAAGTTCTGCGTATTTAGCAACAACAGGATCTCTTCCACAATCAGAAATTGCGACAACCTCATCTCCTTTTAAATAAAATGCAACGAAATTAAGCTCTAAAGGATTTCCATCATATATAATCTCATCGTATTTCCCATATCCAGCATATCGAATTCCTTTCCAAAAACTCATAGTCCAAAAGAATGGTACAGCTTTCAATGGTTGTTTTTTATTTAACATATTTAGAGCTGCCATTCTACCATGATATTGAGCTAATCCATAATGACCGATTGCAGCTTTCATATTGTCACGTGCATAAACAGGAGCATAAGCAATATCACCGCCAGCAAAAACATTGGGAATATTTGTTTGGAGATACTCATTCACATCTACCGTACCATCGTTGCCTACTGTAATTCCCGAACCTTTTAGAAATTGAGTATTTAATGTACTTCCAACACCCATGATAACAATATCAGCTTTTAAAATGGTACCATCAAGAAGTTCAACACTTTCAACAGCGCCATTTCCATCATCGATACATCGATTTAAACCACTCTTGAAAACGAAGTTTACACCATTGTCTTCGAACAACTTTGTCACACCTGCACCAACTTTAACACCCAATGATGCTTCGAATGGAACAGAATCTTTACTTACTATTGTCACCTTTTTGACCTTATCAACACAATAAGCAGCTGCTTCCATACCGATGAAACTCGAACCTAGTACCACTATGTGCGTTTCAGGACTTAACAAGGATTGGGTGTACACGGCATGATCATAGTTTCGCAGAACAATTACGTTTTTGAGGTCTGCACCTGTAAGAAAAAATAAAAATTGATAAATAAAAATTATCCCAATAATATACATAAAAATTGGCTCGAGCAACTAGTTTATTTAACTTTTTCTTCACTAAGCCGATATTTCGTTAAAAGGTTTTTGGCATTTTTAAGGGTAGAAAAAGATAATTAACTTAAAAGAGAAGACTGTAAGTAAGTTAACATATACACTACAATAATAAGAAAGATAAAATTGGTCATGAGTAATTATTGTCCATAGACGCGCCACTAACTGCAGGTCAAATTAAGTTTCTTAAGATTTCTTCGGTAAAATGTGTTCGTCTGGAAGTTAAGAAAGTGAGAGAATCCTAAAATTAATATTTCCAATTGTATCTTTATATACAGTGTCTGCCAATAGGTCTGCACCATATGGGAAAAATTCTTATTGAATGACTTATTAAAAATTTGTTTCCGGCATCAAGTTTTACTTGCTCCAGAATCAAAAATGACCTAATCAAAAGCAATCATATGGTCTCCATTACCTGTTAAATTTGACATTCTTAGAAAAAATGTCCTAGAAATAAACTTATTTGACCGAATTTTAAAAAAGTCATGAGAAAACAATGTTTCCTTTGCAATTTTTTACCCGTATGCAAATTTTCATAAGCCTATTACGATTTTCATATTTTTTCCTTATTTCGCTTTTTCTTATTTGTTAATCAATAAAAGTTGATCCAATCTAATTCAAAACACTTATTGATTAGATACTTGCACAATACTCATTTTACGGTTTAAATAATTTTCTTTTCCTTATTTTTATGTAAAAAATAAAAATAAAAATGTAGCACACTTGGTGCAAAGTTCATCTCATTCATACCGATAAACACATAAATCCTATTTGTAATCAGGGCGTGCATTGCATGCATATGTACATATCTTATCGCATCTTAAAAATAAACATTAACAAAAACTTTTGTTAACAATATCTTCACATGATAAAAAACAGTTCCAATTATGATTCATTTAAAAATAATTTTAAAATATCCAGTGACTTTTACTCTATTCTAAGTTTTTGCTGTAACTTAAGAAGTAGGCTTTGGAAACGAAAGCTATATTGATGAAAATATGAATTATAAACGTTAAATATTTTGTTTTATTTATTGCACAACGTGTTAGTTTCCTGAAAATGCTTACTGTGCAAGAAACAATCGAAATTGTTTTAATTCACGGAGAACTCCGAACAAATAGATACTGACATCATATTTAATGATAGACACTTTTAATCAAATTCCGGCAAACTGGTTCTGTTGATAACATCTTCAAAAAACCCCATAATAAATGAAAAGTGGAAGAACACGAAGATGATATTATGCTAGACGTGGTTAAACATTAGCAAACTTCGATTTGCAATATATCGGATAAAACTGGTGCGAAGCAAACAACAGTGAGAAGAGTTTTAAAAATGAATAAGTTTCGTCCTTATAAACCGAGAATGATCAACACTCTTAAGATGCGAGATTTTGACTCCAGGCTAGATCTCTGTTTCTGGATTCAAGGAGAATTAGAAGACAATTATAGGCTTTCAAGACAAGTAATATTTTTCGACGAAGCGACGTTCTCTTCAAATGGAGTCGTTAATTCCGAGAACTGCAGGTGGCGGTTTGATAAAATTCCCCCTTCTAGAATGTAAAGACCAATACTCCTTTAAGACAAGTGTTTGGTGTGGAATTTTAGATAACGAGCTGATTGGACCTTATTTTTTCGACAAAACTTAAACTCGGAAAGATATGTCAATTTTCTTCGAAATGAAATCTTTAAAGTAATTAGTGATATGTCATTAGAGAAACGAGCATCTTTGTGGTTCCAGCAAGATGGAGCTCCAGCCCATAGCACTAATGAGGGAAGAAACCATTTGAATGAAATATTTCGGGATTGATGAATTGGCAGATTCTCCGAACATTCATAGCCAACTAGGATACCAGACCTAACGGCTTTGGATTTTTTTAAAAAATACAGTTATGTATTTCAATTTGTCATATGTTTTTTTGTGGTTCACTTACTTTTTATTATAAAGTAATTGTTTCTGTTGAAGGTAGCCAACTAATGTAATTTTTAATTACAATAATGAATCGATAGGAGTTATAGTTTATTTCCAAACTTGTCAAAGTTATATTTTATGTAGAGTACAATCTTAAGAGATTACGTAATTAAAATATCCTCGAATTCATTGCTCATTTGTGCCCTTTTCAAAATAATGATGCATGAAAGTAGACATGACACATTTAAGACGTTTCTTTATTGTTACATTACTTTCTGTGTATTATTGGATCGCAACTAAGCGACGTATAAATGACCAGAATGGAGTTAGTTACTCATATGAGGGGAGCTAGTTTCAAAAATATCGAAAAAGAATTACATTTTTTGAAGTCGCAATTTCCAAATCTATGCAATTAACCAAGTCTTCACTGAGTGATTTGAATCATCAAATATCTCATTTCACGACTCGATTTAAGCAAGAATGGTCTGAATCGAAGAGAATGTACGACAGATTTCTAAATAAAAATGAAAATGGCTTAAAACAACAATTTCCTTTCCCGTTTTTAAACAAGAAACAATAAAAAAACGAGGGTTTCCGGAACTAAACTAAACAGTTACGTTTGAATAATTCTGTTGATGAACTGACATATGTAACTCAGATGAGTTTACGCTCTTCCGGACAAATTCAAGCTGCGAAATTAGTGAAAGAAATTACTTCTACAAATCCTACAAGAGCTCGAAAATATAAGAGAGTATTGGTAGAGGTAGAAAAGCAAAAAATGTCTTTTTTGAATGGAGAAATTCTCACGACAGACATCAGTGTGAAGTCATAAGATCTAAAGATAAAATGAAATTTTATTCATACAAGATTTTGCAACAGGCGAAGAAAAAATGCCATCCTAAAGATGTTAGTCGTATTGAAGTGGAATTGCAGACACTTGTAGACCATACAGCAAACTGCTTAGTACAGGCACAAAAAGAAGTTTTCTGGTCTTACATTCGATCAGCAGAACAATTTAAATTTAATATACAGGGTGATCATTTTAAAACTTCCCACCTTGAATAGCTCTTTAATTAGTAAAATCATCAAAAATCGCTGAAACGTGTCGCTTTTGTTTTAGAGGGGGACATTTAATAACCTACTCTAGTCAGTTGAGAAACTTTCACCCTCCCCCCAGCCGCAAACTCCCCAAAATTTTAAATGGCACTACCCCATATGTGATATATCATTTTAAAGAGTATAAAATTCTCAATCTTTTACATCAAAGAAAATCAAAATCGGCCCAGCCGTTCGTGAATTAGATCCAAAAATGTATTTAATTCAATCAATACGTTTCTGCCTCTAGTTCACGAACGGCTGGGTTAATCTTAATTTTTTTTTTGACGTAAAAGATTGAAAACTGTATACTCTTTAAAATGATATATCACACATGGGGTAGTGCCATTTAAGATTTTGGAAAACTTTCACCCTCCCCCCAACCACTCCCACTCCAAAATTTTAAACGATACAACCCCATGTGTGGTATATCATTTCGAAGGGTATAAAACTCTCAATCTTTTACATCAAAGAAAATCAAAATCGGCCCAGTCGTTCGTGAACTAGAGATAAAAATGTATTTAATTTAATCAATACATTTCTGTGGCCGAGTATTGGCGCTTTTACCGTAACTCAGTACATATTTTATGTAAATGTAGATACATATTCTCGTTTGTACATAATCTCTCAAATTAGTACATATATGTAGTATATATTTTTGGATTATTAGTAAAAACACACCCAATTAATATAAAAAAATATTTATTACAATACAAAAGACTTTCCGCGGCTTATCATGCAGTTTCAAAATCTTTTTACTTGGAGAGTCACTTGGTTGTGGAAGCAACTTCTTGAATGTATTTACTTTTTCTTATTGTTATTTAGTGAGTTAGAGACACAAGATCTAAATACAGTGCAGGAGATTATCGAAATTACGGAAGAAGATATAAGTAAAGCACTGAAATCAATGAAAAATGGTGGAGCTCCAGGCCCCGGAGGCGTAATGACTGAAATGCTGAAATATGGCGGAAAAATGCTCTTGCAACGCTTGACTAAATTTATGAACAACTGTGTGAAAAAAAATTGTATTCCTAAAGAATGGAAAATCTCATACCTCTCTTCTATCTATAAAAAAGGTAAACCTAATGATCCTTCAAACTTTAGAGGACTTAGCGTTAACTGTACGCTCAGCAGGTTATTCTATAGGATATAGAAACACGAGCGAAACTAAGCGGAGATCAAAGTGGATTTACTGCCGGGCGTTCATGTATAGACATTTTGTTCGTTATTCAGCGTTCGTGGACTTAGGGAAAGCATACGACTCCGTTCCGAGAAGTAAAGTATGGTATACCCTATCCGAAATGAACATAAATTCATCAATTGTAAATATCGATAAAATATTGCACGAGGGTAATTAGGATACGTAAAGGCAAACAACCAACTATCGGAGCAATTTACATTAGTAAGGGCCTAAAGCAGGGCTGCAGTCTATTGCCGCTACTGTTCAATATTTACCTAGAAGTAGCACCGAAAGAATGGAAAAGACATTGTGGACACATGGGTATCAATGTTGGAAACGAATACTTGTTTAATATTCATTTCGCGGATTATCAAGCCATACTCGCACAGGACTCATACGACATGGAGTTTATGTTAACTCGCATACACGCAGCATACGAAAATGGTGATTAACTGTTACTATCGCTAAAACAGAATACCTTGTAATAAATTCGGAGGCCAATTTTGAAATTTTAAGTAAAGACGACACAACAATAAAACAAGTCGATGAATTCAAATACCTGGGAGGCGTAATAACTAGAGAAGCCCTTGGGAAAACAGAAATTCGAAGACGGGTAGAACAAAGTAAAAAGGTAATAGGCTGCTTGAACTCCGTGTGGTGGAACAAGAACATTTCAAGAACCACAAAGATGCGAATAGAAAGATCTTTTGTAAAGTCGATTTTGATGTATGGAAGCAAAGTTTGGACACTGACAGTCGAACCCAGACGACGAATCAATGCTGTGGAAATGGATTATCTACGCAGAAGTGCTGGACTCTCGAGACTAGATAAAGTATCCAACGAGGAAATAAGAAGAAGGATGCAGGCCCAAGATACGGCAGTGGATAGATTGGAAAGAAGAAGCTTGAAATGGTTCGGTCACGCACTTCGGATGGATAATCAGCGATGGGCAAAGAAACTCTTCAAATGGAAACCACCAGGTAAATGATAAGAAAGGCTATGGAACAATGAAACTTAGAGGAAGACGAAGCCTAGGATAGGACTCGATGGCGGTTAGGGGTGGGGATGCAGCAGCGGCTGATGTGAAACCTCAAGATATATATACAGGGTGATCATTTTAAAACTTCCCACCGTGAATAACTCTTTAGTTAGTAAAATGATCAAAAATCGCTAAACTGCGTCGATTCTGTTTTGGAGAGGGACATTTAATAACCTATTCTAATCAGTTGGGAAACTGAAAAAATGATTACGAAGTTTTTACAAAATGCGTTTTAGTGTGAAATATCCAAGTCAATTTACGGTTTGATGCTATTCCTTGATAATAAACTTGTTTAAAAACGTCGCAATGTTAGCAATAAGATTGTAAATATAAATTTTGGGGTAAAATAACTAAATTTATAAATTCACTTTGACTTGATTATTATCGTAATAGGGCCAAGAACATAATTAAAAAACAAAATTGTACAAGGTGCAACTGAGTTTATCATTTTATTGCAGATTTTTGCAGAAAATCGGAGTAAATTCTATTAATCTGCCAATTAAAGTAAGGTAGATCACTAATTTGAAATCCATGCTGATTTTTAATAATGATATCAGATGTTCCAATTAGAAGGGTGTTATAAATCGATTGTTCTTAAAATAGTCCGTATAAACTACATAAGTACTAAGTGAAGTGGAGCGGTAACTATCCGGGCTATTTTGTGGTTGATTTATTTCAAGATACATACATACATAAATCCCATTACCAAAACGTTTAGAATAAAAGCGTGTAATCAATACTGCAGGTGCAGGCGTTTCAAAAATTAATTCAAAACTTTAAGAATTGACATTGGTCAAGTTAATTATGTACAATATAAATATAATAACGAAAAGGTCAAATAATAATACATAGCTGGTATTTTCCCAATTGTTTGATGATAATAATATTGTCTTGTCATTCTACATAAGTGTTCTACTATGAGTACCTACATATAGTATTTAATGTCATTTTTCTTTGATTATTTGAAAATGATTCGATGGAATTAAAAATTTTCTTATCTCTAAATGGGAAAACCCCAAGATAGAGAAAATTAAACATACATACTGTAGTACAGCTTTTTGCATAAATAATGTCGCAAATCGTTTCTTTAACGAAGCAGTTAATTAAATATACGAAATCTAATTTCATATTAATTATCCAAAGTCATCTTATCGGCTCTTAGGAAACAAATTTTATGTAATTAATGCTAAATCAGATTTCGTGAATTTAATTAATTTATTCATTAAGAGCAAAAGCTGTACATATTCATAGTCATCTTTCAAAATATATAGTAAATTAAATAGATTTGTGGCAATCTATAAGTTTCGTGCGGCTACTTCAACTAACTTAATATTTAAAAGAAAACTGTTCAAATCGATTGAATTAATCTAAATTTAGAACACAAAACTTATACGAATTCTAGTGATAGGATCAATTTTCTTGTATTAGTAAATATACTATAAACTTACTTCAAATGGAAAAAAGTACAATGGTCATTTTATCCTCTACAGAATTTTCTATCTGCGTTAAAATTTTGTCTGAATAAAGGTGTTTCAAATTTCAATAAAGACTTGATCTACCAAATAACATTTTAATATGGGTCTTGTGAAAAGAACTTAAGTAATTTAGCTAATAATTATAGTAGAAGAAGATGCTTCATGTTAATAATCTTAAATGTCTTTTGTAATTTTCCTATAAACAACGATGGACAATTTTGAAAAATTAAACACAACAAACAATGTTTTACTTTACCTGGAATAGGGGCCCTTCTTGCTTCACAACCTGTCGCAATGTAGAGCGCATCATAATTCACTGAAGACCCATTCCGTAACTCCACTTTCTTTTCTTCTGTATCAACAGCTACAGCCTCACAGTTCTTTTTCACATCAATATCATGTTCATTATAAAATTCTGCTTTTCTCAGTTGTATGTTTGACATTTCAGAATCCATAGCTTTATTTATCATTACACGATCGTATGGATAATAGTTTTCTTTTGCAATTAATGTAATTTTTCCGCGGAATCCTTCCTGTCTTAAGGTCTCGACACAAATGGCACCTGAAGGTCCACCTCCTATTATTACAAAATGTTGATTATTGTTTGGATCGCGTTTAACCATAGCTTTCATTCTTTTGTTGGTCTTCAGTTCTGATTTTCGTGCACGTACTTTAACATTGTTATTTTCTACTGTCACTTGATAGCAGGGTAGAGAATCAAGACCTGTAATTAAAATTAGTTAGTGTCCAGAGTTTCAATTTTGCTTTATCAGATGCGTACCTGGAAAATCTTCAATATCGCCGTTTGCAAGATTAAAGCATGCTCCATGCCACTGACACACCACACGTCCATCACCAAGTGCACTATTTTCAAGAGGTGCACCATAATGAGAACACTTAGTACCTATGGCATTTAATTTTCCATTTTGACGAATTAATAAAATGTCTCCTTCACCCTTCAAGTCGAGAATCTTCATTTCTTTTTCTTTGATGTCCGAATCTTGACAGACTACATCTTCTACAAAGTCGTCTTCTGCAGCCATTGTCCTTTTAGTTACTAAAAATGCATGTTTATGTTTGAACACTAAATAAATCTTCGAAATAATATATATGAAAGAAATCATTTTAAAGAGAAGTGTTGGAATATTATGATGTGGTTTACAAGAAGTACGTGTATTGTATAAATTGATCGATAATAATTCTGAGTGAAATTAGGTTATTTGCGTGACCTAAAAGGTGTAACAGGTGGTGACATCCATACATTTCTCATGACGGTTATTATTTTATTCGTAGTAGAGAATATACAGCCTGTTAGAATCTTACGTGAACATATTTGAGTTATGATAAGTGAGTGAATTAATAGTTATAAAATAGAAAGAAAGATAATGAAATCGGAAGGAAGCAGTGAGCTCATCCGTGTGAAATGTTTCTCTTTTATTTTTTACATGGAGTATTTTACTCGAATGCGTTTCGTAATTCACTTATGCTTGCTAAAACACTCAGTTGGTTCTATATTGTATCCAAGTTTAAGTGAACATTTTTTAAATCGTCAGTCTCTTCCTAAATAATTAGGGTGCCAGACGTCCTTGTTTAATCTTTAATCGACTTTAATGTCGAAAAGTTTTTTTTTGAATTGTTGCTTGAATAATTAATATGGATGTGCAATAGTTAGATTAATCAATATTAAGGCCTAAGAATCGATAGTACACAAAGAATGTTTGTAAAGATTTCTTCTCGACAAATAAATATATAAAATTAATTTAGTATTGGTAAAGTCAAGTTTCCTTTGCGGTTCAAGTTCATGAACGCGTTGAAATTCAAACATAATAAAATAATTTTAATATGCATTACCAATATTTATTATTAAGATTAAAACGACAAATTAAACGTGACAAATCCATTATGATAACATTTATTGTTTTATTATCAGCAACAAATCCATTGCAATAAAATGAGATAATTTGGATGTTGGAAAAGCAATGACAAATGAGATGATGCTGCACCGCGCCGCGCCGTCAAAAATGTTTAGAGGAAATCACTTCATACAAAAAATTTTCATTTGATGTTACATTAGAAGTTTAGAATTTACAAGTAAAATTATTCAGAACAATGTCTGAAATTGGTTGATCTCCAACAACGTAACTATTTACAGAACTTTCACCACTAAAGCTCATGATTTATGAATATTAAAATTTTATATTTAAAATAAATTATATAATCCAACAATACTGTATCCGCGATTGTAGTATAAACTAAAACACTTACTTTGTTGAGCACTTTGAATTTTTACGCTCTTGGACATACAACACCCCATCTTGTTCGATTAATTTTCAATGCAATCTCGAATATCGCACGTTGCGTTGTTTTGTAATAAAACCGAGTGATAACTGCCTAAACTTTCTAATTGTGAAAATTTTGTCAGAGCATTCCTTAATAACATTGTTCATATCTTCGAATGACGCCATTCAAGGTTATTATCATTTTGGTGATGTGATTGTTACCAGGTAACGTATACATACCTGACTGACTGTTTTCCACCGAAACAAACTTTTAGAAAATCTAGATTTCCTGTTTGAAGCATTTATATGTAGTAAAGGTATTAATTATATAATTGCAATTAGTAATCCTGTTATTACATGACACGCAGATCCTCTAATATTGGCAATGTCACGCACAGCATAATATGGTATGGGACTATCCTAATCTATTCTTATTTTATAAAAATTTCTTAGGTATAAAAATATAAAATTGATCTATGCCGTGTATATTTCTCTCTTTCCAAAGACGAGATTCTTAATTTCATATGTAGACCATAAAAATTTGAAAATTTCCCAAGTGGATAAATTAAAAGTGTAATGGTTTTGGGGAAAAACGTGAGATTGTAATGCAGAATTTCATTATCGTGTGTTATAGTGCAACAACCTACATAATATAGAATAAAATACTGTAATGTAATATTATATACCTAGTTAGCATTTTCTTTTTATCATTTTAACATGATGTTTTTATAAAGTTAGTCTGATAATAAATCTTGAACGGATAACACCAAAAGAATTAAAAAGAGAATATTTTTAATTCAGGGTTTTTGGAAAATTCGTTTTTTAAAAACCACCAATCTCATTTGAAACTTATAATTTGTATGTATTTTAAAAGTCGATGCTTGTATGTAAACAGAAACGTAAATAAAACACTTGATATCAAATCGCAACGATAACATTCATTTCATGTATCGTAATTTATTCTAAAACATTTTTCATTAGTACTTGTAAATGTTGATTCAGTTATTTCCTTAAAAATACAAATTTCTCTCGCCTTGGGAAGTGCAATTGTTTGTTTTCGCTTGCAAACAATTACGTAAACCAATTGATCATTCACAAGGTCGTCTGAGTTTTGTGTCTAGTTTGTTGTTATTTAAATCTTTCCGCATTTGCTTTATTTATAGAAAAAATTACAATTTTCTAACCAGCAATAAAACTCATATTCTTCAATTGGATATAATTATGGCGAAAACATTCTATTCATTTACAAATATTTATTCCTCGCTAAATATTTATTCTTTGATTTTAATTTCGATTTTAGCCTTTCATTTAAGATATAAATAATTTCATTAACCTTGGAAAATCGCATTATTTCGTGTTACGTAAACCCACTTGAATTCATTTTGTGGAATTTGTATTTATTTAATGGCTTTGGTTTTTGCGTTTCTTTTAAAATTATACTGGCGATTGATTTGCAATTTAATAAATAATTATAATTACAATTGAATAAATTAACAAAAATTATTCTATAGGATAAATTTGCAAATATTTGAGATTACAAAAAGAAATTAAATGTTATTAGTTTGTTCGTTGATTTTCTAATTCGATAAGAAGAAAATCGAAGAAAATCTAAATTAAGCACAAGTTCGTATGAATTTTGTGTAGATTTAATACAAAGAAATCAAGTGGTTGATTATAATACGACACTATTATAGTCCTAGGTCATTGTGACCTTCAGTCAGATGTGCACCAAAAAAAAGAATTAATTATAGTCAGAATAACCCAAAGTAATTACTGAGAACCGGTTTAAGATTTGATGTGTTTCTAGGAAGTTTTTCTAATATGCCCTTTTAATCGTTAACTTTTTACATACTACGTATAGGTACGCATAAGACCTGTTGAATTATAGTCTGAGATGGTGAACGGAAGTCTATTTTCATCCTCCTTTTATCCTTACCTTACCTAATTATTTTGCGATCGATCTTAAAAGTGGCTCACGTTCGTTCGAACACCACTTCAACGATTTTAATCAAGTTTGGCTACTTATTGTCCTGCCCATGCAATTATTTCTTTAGGTTTAGTTTAGTATTTATCGTATTGAATCTGCACTTGGTTGTTGAATTTCATTTAGGTTCTATCTTTTGGTTTTTGTTTGAAGTTTACTAGAATCTATCATTAAAGATCGATAATAAATTATTTATTTGCTTCATAAGTTATTAAAAATAAGATTTTTATTAGATATAAGTATATTCGTACATGTTGCATTTGGTTTTACGTATTTTATAGTATTCATTCTGTTGCATAATATGAATATTATTAGTGTAGGTATAAACATTTAGTATTACATTATCAAGTCACCTTTTAGTTATTTATTCATTTTTTTTTAAAGTCACTGAGTAATTAAATGTTTTTGGTTGAACCATTTCACATTTATGTAGTCAATAAAATCATGATGTCTTCTTACTGTTTTGCTCTTAATCAACTATTGGTAAATTCTTGGTTTGTTGTTAAATTTCATTGTAAATGCACGGAAAAAGATAAAGTACGCAAATATGTAACAGTTTCCAGCATGATATTGCTGTACTGGTTCATCAAAATTTTATATAAAACTGAGATACCACAATGGTGATGGTTTTGCAAATCTTACTTCTTCTTAGAGTGAAAGAAACTTCTTCATATTTTATGTTTTAGTGTTGCTTGCTATGTTTTCAGAAATTAAACCTATTTACTTTCATCTCCTGAATACAGAATCTTGATTTACTATTTGTGTTGATAAGTCATTTGTTATTATGTTACTTACCATGCCTTTTCTCATGTACATTCTGAAAGTAAAGCGCAACATTTGTAGGTCCAAACACTTCTACCGATGTAGGCTTAGTCTAAAACACCTCCGAGAGAACTGAACATGCAACAATCTTTCACGGATCTGTCATTATCGCGTTTTTAAAGTATTTCGAGCTTTCTTTCATTTATCAAAGGTTCCTGAGTCCAGTAATTTAAAGGCCGTTTGGAAGTCAAACTGACATGAACCAGAACAGTGTGACGGGAAAAAGCTGAAAAAGATGCCTAATTCCCGTATAAACCAGAAATCGGAAGATGTTCAATCCCGTAGCTTGAAGTCGAAGACGGGGGAGGAGGGGGTTTAAAGATAGTAGATAATCCAAACAATTAGGTCCTTACCTAAACTTAAAACTTAAATTTTGACTGAAAATCCAAAAAGATACCTAGAGGGCGCCAGAAGCTGAACTAGAAGAAAGAAACCATCAGCTAGCCCACTCAGCTTCTGGTAGGCTAACACCCTGTATATGGGGTCCTTTCCGAACAGCACCCTGTATATAGGGTTTACTTAAAATATCACACTGCATATAAAAGCTTAAGAATCGTGTCCTGAGGTTAAATTGCATTGTCTTTACTGACCAGGGAACCTATATTAGTTCCGCAACTTAAAATAAAGTAAACATTTTAGATACCCAGCCTCTCTTTCTTTTCTCAAAACTGTAAATAATGCTTTAATCACAAAATCAAATATTATTATGTTTGTTACTAGAAGTCAGGATCCCCTCGTTACGGTACCTAAATGTATTATAAAACAAAACAAACTTTTATAAATAAGAAAACAAAAGTTAAACTACATAAGTTTATTTGTTATGCTTCGAAATCAAATAAAATAAACATCTGTACAAAAAAAAGGTTCAAAATAGTGTAGTTGAATAAACAAATTATTACTTCACAAACATCAAATAAAAGAAAAACAATTATTACATAAAACTTAGGTCTGAAGGACCCGTTTAACAAATGCGTTTAAAAATCATTAAAACGCAAAAGAATTATTGAATAAACAACTCAAAAAAACAAAGCCAAACAAGACTTATAACCAATAAAAAATTTGGAACATATGAAATTGTATTAATTAATTTGAACATAAAAACAGAAGATTATTATAAAATTTAAACAACCTATTTATTATTTCCCTAGTTTTTTCCGGAAAGGTTACATTGTAAAAAAGTACTTTACTTGTCATTGAAAAGAAATTAAATATTTTACCTTAAATATTCAAAGTATTTAAATAAGATAATATATAAATACAAAAATACAAACAATAAAAGATTTTCTATCTTACTTTCTAAATTTGGAGATCCTTTGATTTCCAGCAACGTACTTGGTTAACGTAAATGAAATTTACATAAATTCGAACAATGAGAAGGCATGGTTTCGTTCACAATAAATTTTAAACACTTACATTTTCGGAACCACAGAACTCTAATTTTTTAACGGAGAGAATACCAATTTTTTCCATCACCCACTAGCGATGAGATGTTTTCACCAGCCAGGGAGTATGACGAAGATAATGGAGTTTCGAATGAACACACACGACAAAACAAACAGGTAATTTCCATCAGAAAATGCATGACGGTTACCAGAAGAAAATCATAGATTCTCGCTGCTAAATAATACGGCCCGGGAAAGTTCCGGACGGCAAACATTTGCGAGATTCATAACTTAGAAATGGTTCTTTCTACATGTGGACTAGAGACTCGGATCCGACTAGCTTGTCGACATTGTTCTTTAGAGTCCTTCCCTGAAGAACACGATAAAACTCAAAAAAGGCACTTAAGGTAAGCCCACGGTAAGTCTTGATTTTAAAAACGAGAGCAGAAAGCCCCGGTCCCGCATGGACCCGGATAGTCACGGAGACACCCATCTTACGCGGTGTTCAGATTTCGACTCCCCGGAGAGACTCAAGAAAATGTTTAACGCATCAAAGCCATTGGAAAGAACAAAGAAGATGGTTGTACACTGCATTATCAAATATAACACAGACGGTCAATTGAAAAGGGAAAGGTACCAAACATCATTTTTCTAATTTAAAACGATCTTTCACCCAGACATGCGGCAAGCATTTATTTCTAGAAATACAATCCAAGTGGGAACAAAATTACCTTGAATTGAAGTAACACAAAAATATACTGAAGGTTCATAAACAAAACCAAACCGAAATGAAACACGTTTTGACAATAAAATTGCATCTCCAATTTTATAGATAAAGCCTGAATAAAACATTCTCACAACGAAGAAATGATTTCATCGACAACGAAAGAAACATAAAACAATTTGTTGAATACCTTTTAATTTTCAACAATAGAACTTCAAGAAAACCTTGGACAAAATATCTGTTAGCAATATAAATAACTTGCTAAACATTAAACAGCGAAATAAAACAATGAATTATATTAAATGAATACATTTAAAGCAAAACTCAAGGCAGAACTCTGATGAGTACTCAAAATTTTAAAATGACATTACACCCCCTCTACCAAAAGGGAGTTTCTTTCAGAAACTGCCTTAAACTGAAAAGCCTAAGGCGAAAGTGACTCTATAATTCCAAACAAAGAAAACCAAAAGAAAATTTTACTAAACCAAAACAAAACCACAGTCCAAACGAAACTCAAAAATTTCCACAACCAGTCCTAGACTATGTCAAACAAAAAAAACAAAAGCAAAAATAAAAGCGAAACCGAGACGAAAGCACCAATGAGAACGAAACGAAGACCTCTCTTAAAACTATACTATATACAAAATGGCCACAATCAGGAAGAGCAAAAATGTCGAAATAGGCACCACAACAAAATACTGACTTCTCTTTGAGTACACTTATACAAAGATGTTACCCACCAACCTGCCCAAAATGTACTAAAAAGAAGAAAGACAGGGTTTAAAGAACCCGGGAGCAAAGACAGAAAGAGCCCCCAATTATCCTAGGGAGCGAAGATGACAAAGTTCCAGGATAGCCCGCCAAAGTGCCCAACCAACCAACCAACCAACCCGAGGTAGTACAGGACCACAGCGGAAAAAGTTCAGCGAACTCGGGGAGCATACAAAATTTTAAAATGACATTACAATAGATAACTGGTAAAAGCCTTTGAAAACGGTAATCTGTTTCAGACTTTTTTGATTTTGACTAATTCTACAGTGTGCCCATTTCACGAGTCCTTCCCTGAATTTTGGGAATAGGTAACTCGATTTACAATTCAGATACTTTTGCGTAATTATAGATTTTAAATTAAAAAGAAAATGGATCATGTTTGTATAGTTTGTTTTTTATAATATATGTCAATGTCAAATTCCTCAATTTATGCTGGTTAAAAATAAGATTTGCTCTTTTAGTAAACACTATAAATTCTTATAAAACCTTAAGAATTTAATAATAAATAAGAACACATAACAAAAAGGAAGTAAACAAAATGAACAGGTTCGAACAAAAGTTAAACAGGAAATATAACCAAACAATTGCCAAACAGTTAACATTTGTCAGTTTTTAAATTCACAGCAAACTATAGTTCAATTAACAGGGGTTGAACTTTTTAAAGAAAAGCCGGCTTTGAATTGTAAGACGTGTTGTCTGTTCCCAAACATTCCAGGGAGGACCCGTAAAATGGGCATAGTGTATACGTATAATATCTTTAAAACAAGAGGTTGGATCGAAAGAAAACCACGTTTGTGCAGTTAGTAGAACAAGCTTCTATCAATTAAAAGAAAGGCTCAAGATATTAAATTTCATATTTCTGAGTTTGCACCCATTTATAGGAAAACCTTCTAAAAAAGGGGTGGGCAAGCTTGGCTTCCACAGCCAAAAAACTAATTGAGTGGAAATTTAGTTTTGTACTCTGCCTCGGGTATCCACCTTTACTCCAAAACACTAAGAGGTCAAAAATCATAAGTGGGATTAATAATAAAATTAAGAATTACTACAAGCCAATTTGACTTTACATTTTCGAAATGTAAAAATTCATAATTTCATTAATGATGTCATCAAAGTACAACAATATTTCTGTCTCAATAGATTCTAGATGTTAATGTAACACCAACTTTAAGCGTGCAGCAACAAATCTAGTTTATTCTTGGTACCGCAGACGGAATGTTTACACTATTTTTGCAAGACACTCCATTTAACTTATCTGCGTTTGCCTAATTATAGCTTATTGTTTTTATGAGTGATAGAAATACCACAATTAGTTATTGCGGTACCATGGACCTTTGATCTCCTGTCAATGAAGCTGTAAGTTCGTAAGCTCATCCCTACACAAGATTTCATAGAATCTCGTAATCGTGGTAAGAAATTGCGTATGAGCACAGTTTTATAATTATTGAGGAGACTAGAACCAGATATAGATTTTGATTTTCCCAGTCTCCTATTATTGACAGTTTAAATGTAACTGCGTTAAGTTAGGTTAAGTTCTCCAATTTAAATAATATCAATAAGAATCTAAAGCGAGCTCATCTTAAATTTGATTAATCTCGATTCAATAATTTGACTTTCAAAAAAAGTCACAAACATGTCTACCTAATATTGAATTTTTTTTCTCATTGCTGCAAAATAATACAAAAGCTTATAGAAGCATTGTACATAGGCCAGGATTGGATAGGTAAGGCTTAAGTCTTTTGGACAGTATACGTAGAACTTTCTAGGCAGATTCAGTTATGTGAGCTGGTCAAGTTTTAGGTCAAGATTAACACGACACGACACGTCACCGTGTCTTCTCGGCATGAATAAGTTTGTTGAGCAAGTCTTTTGAGCTGGCGGAGTTTTCTTAACTGAAATCCTTTTTTAATTTTTTAATTATGTAATCTAAAATCGCTAATATAGAACGCAACGAGAAGTTTTGGAGTTTTTAGGAGTATCGTTGGATAAAGTGAGTACAATATACGTACGGGAAATTGTGGAATGACCGAAGAATCATTTCTAAAACTGCTATACGCAATTGGTGCTTTTTGTGGGTGATTTTATAATCAATCCTAACCTAACCTAACTTTAGAATTTGATATGTACACACAGTTCTAGTGCTTGTTGATCATGTATGTTAAATAGCAGAATTGGCTTTGTGATCTTCATTTGCTTTTTTTTTCAAGCTAGAATTTAATAATCGTATTGATGCATCTATAATACGCTATATGCAAGAGTAATTAAGAAAAGTTAAATCTTACCACTCAAATAAGTTGTTTTTCTTCGGTCTTCAGATAGTATCCTACCATAATGCGATTTTTCTATTACAACTTTTAGAATTGGCATACTGTATAATAATTTGTAATTTCTAATGTTTATACTGGATCTAGTAGAATTGGTTTACGCATCATAGAAATATAATAGTATATCTTTAATATCTAGTTGCTCTCCTAATTATCTTAGAGCAGAAGTGTAAACATGGTTTTGGTAGAGAAAAGAATACTGCACATGTATGTGTTATTATTTGTTATTTTTACTTTTATGAAATCAAGAAAAAAATTGAAATCGCTATTTCTACAAAATCTCTATGGTGCGAGAATTAATTCTACACCCTGTATACGGCGTAACTGTCTATAAAGTGCGGAGAATTGTGTGCTTAAATTAATTAAGAGAGGTTAGGAAATTATTTAGGTTGTAATTATCTTTCTTTCAAAAATTTCAATTACATAAATAAAAAACAAAAAAGGTTATGCCCAATGGAATGGAAATGGCCTGTACTGTTGAGGCTGCAACAATCATCATCAGGGAAACTTTAAATGTTTTTGAGTGACTCGTCGTTATGGATTACCTTGACCGAAACTTGAGCATACAATATTTCCGCACCGAGGATAATTTAAAAAGTTCTCAGAATAAAAATGACGGAACATATTTATAATGTTAAAAATCATTTTATTTTTCAACATAATCTTCTAAAACAGTAACACACTTGGTCCATTTTGACAACACACTTTGGCGTTCTTTGCGAGAGCATTTTTTCACACAGAATGAATTTATACAAGAAAATCAATTTTTGGCAAATGTTTATTGAAAGATAAAAATGTTAAAATGACCTTAACAACTTGACGCTACTAACGTCGTTCCAAAAACTTTTCAAATTATCCTCGTATATTGTAGCATTCAGTACTTATGTAATTTTTAGATCTTAAAAACCTTGCCAAAGATGACTTAAGAAATGGTAGATCTATTTGTTGCTTTGCACTATACCTCTTCAACTTCATTTTCAGAAAACGTAGATTCAATTTCAGAAAATGTAATTTTAATTTCAGAAAGAATGAATAGAGTTGGAATTTCCAAAATAGAAATTACTTTTGCAATATAAAACTTACATTTTTCAAAATTAATATTACCTTTTCTGAATTCTAACCTAACATTTTCTAAAAATGAAATTGATGTTGAAAAGGCATAGAACAGTAAATGATATTGGAAGACAGAAAGACAGTAGGCCTGGCAGTCTATGTTCTACAGTGTGATTTATAGCACGAGGCAAAAAAAATGAAAATTCGTATTCAGTTTGACATTCTAAGCATTAAATACGAAATAACTTTTTCCTGATTGTGCTTTGTTTTTGAGATACTGAAGTTCAAAGTTTTAAAACAAATCAGAGAAGAATAAAGAAAGACAACAAGGAAGACAACAAGGAAATTTCATTTTAAACTGTAATGGTAAGACTAAAAAAAACATCGTCTAATAATTCAATCAAGTTGTTATTCAAAAAAAAAAGTTTGTATTGAAAGCAGACGACCGTTGAAAATCACACATCAGATGTTGATAGAAAATCTTTGTTGAATACAAACACTTCTAAATGGGTGCGGATTTTGCAATGACTATACGTGCAAATTGTGAGTGTTATTGATATCATCTCTGGTGAAAGTAGCTTCGTCAGACCATAAAGTGCAACGAATAAAATTGTGATCTGCTCGAGTTGTCTGAGAAGCCACCGCTTGGTTGTAAGTTGATAATGGTAAGGATGCAAACGAGTTGCATTTCTTATAGTACTAATTCCTGGTTCATCAAGCACTGCGTCAATTACTTCTTTTTCTCTTGCAGTGTTATACCTTAAATTTACACCACCAGTATAAAGATTAGCAATGCCACATTGTCGCAGTCGTTTATTGAGAAATCTTTTTTTGATATTTTCGACGACTTTCTAAAGCATTACCGTTGCAGAAACCGTACAAAAAATAATATCTGCATATTTTTCCATTAGTGAACTGCATTCTTGGCAAAATTTTTATCTTTTTTAATCACGAGCAATGTAGTGACAACCGTCAAAGCGTAGTAAACAGTGATTTTGATCCCATGCTATGTCCATTAACTCTTAATGAAAAACAAATTAACTTTGGAAAATTTTTTGCCTCGATGTCTCAAAAACTCGGAAAAGTTTCAAAATCACACTGTATTGCTAGACATCACATGAAATTTGTTTTTCTTTTGCTAGCGGTCCTGAAGTAAACAAAGACCATCGACTTCAAGGTTTGGTGCAAGTTTCTTCAGCTATGAATGGTAACCGCTGCGTGTTTTAATTTTTTATTAAAAATAACATACAGTGTGTCCACGTTAAGGATTTACAAGCTTTGTAAAATGTTTATTTTTATTTTTTTTTGTTTTGTTTTGTAGATATTCAAAATGCGCATTTAATAAATGAGAAAGGGCATTGTAGAACTGTAATCATGGCAAACTACGACCACTTTTATTGGCTGAAATTCCAAGAAGTTCCATTACGGATCTTATTCAGGATCACTTAAAACCTACTTGTACGAATTTTTATTGTTCTAAAATACTAAATAACTTCTTAATGTTGAAATAATGCATTCTACTATTTTGCAATAGCAGCTATGGTTATTTTTAGAATCCTTTATCTTCAAAAACGCACTCTAGATTTAAGTTATCTCCAGATTACACTTTTTATGATTATTTTCTTGCAATGCAAATATCACCTTGCACTGAATAAATTGCTATAAAAGTTGATAAGATTAGTGTAGCACTTTTCGTCTTTTTTCTATACGGTTTAGATAGGTGTATTAAAAATACTTACGCAATTAATTTTAATAATTACCGTTTTCAAGTGCTAAATATCAACACGTAAAAATAGAACTGGAAATTCCCTTCGGATAGGTTCAATACAGTTAACAAAAAGCTTGTTAAAATCAATAAAGCGTGCCAAAGAAATACAAGGCTTTATTTATAAAGAAGTCAATTTTACATAAAACTGAACCCTACATATGAATTATTTTTAATTTGTTGTATCGCTATTTAATGAGTGAATTCTCCAAGCTTGCCTCTATTGTTCAGTCACTGGAAAAAGTACACTTTCATGCTGATTAATAATAATTTACAACCCTACTAATAAAGCTTTTTATCAGAAAGCAAAAATCCCAAATTATAAAATATCAATTTAAAGGACGAAATAAAGATTTTTAAAATTTTATCTGTTATTAAAAAAATAAATAGGTAGAAACCTAAATCAATAGTTTTATCAATTTTCACGTTCAACGTCAGTGTCTGAATTATTCAGAACCGAAGCTACCTGACCAAACTTGTATAATAATTAGCAAAGAGCCAATTACTCTTTCAACCATGCTAAAGGATCTCCTTCTAGATCTTTTCTGTATAATCTTTTCCCTTGTTCCATAAGGTCTGCGTATTTAGCAACAACAGGATCCCTTCCACAATCAGAAATTGCCACAACTTCATCTCCTTCTAAATAAAATGCAACAAAATCAAGTTGTAAAGGATCTCCAACATATATAATCTCGTCATATTTTCCATATCCAGCATAACGGATACTTCTTTCCAACATTCGAGTCCAAAAGAAAGGAACAGCTTTTAGTGGCTGCATTTTATTTAACATATTGAAAGCTGCCTTTCTTGCGTGATATTGAGCCAATCCGTAATGACTGATTACAGCTTTTATATTATCACGTGCATAAACAGGAGCATAAGCAATATCACCTCCAGCAAAGACATTGGAAATATTTGTTTGAAGATACTCATTCACCTCTATAGAACCGTCTTCCCTCAGTTCAATTCCAGAATTTTTCAAAAATCCCGTACTTAGTATACTTCCGACACCCATAATAACAATATCTGCCTTTAGTACTGTACCATCTAGAAGCTCAACACTTCCTACTCCACCACTTCCATCATCGATGCAACGATTCAAACCGCTTTTTACAATAAAATTTGCGCCATGATCTTCAAAGAGCTTCATCACACCTGCACCAACTTTATATCCAAATGATGCCTCAAATGGAACAGAATCTTTACTTACTATTGTGACCTTCTTGACTTTATCAATACAATAAGCAGCTGCTTCCATACCTATGAAGCTCGAACCTAACACTACTACATGCTTTTCAGGACTCAGCAGTGACTGAGTGTATGTAGCATGATCATAGTCACGCAAAACAAGAACATTCTTGAGATCTGCGCCTGTAAGAAAAACAGAAATTACAAATTACTTTTTCAAAAAAGTCTACAAAATATTTTAAGGGGATCGTTTTCCAATAATGTGAAAAATGCCTTCTATTTGACTTAACAAGACGTAACAGACAGAAAAATATCTATGCTGAGCATGTACTAGATATGGAATTTAATCAATTTAAGATCTTCTTGACCTTTATATGATCCATCAAGTAGGTAACCATTGTTAATACGAACAATGTGTGCAAGAAAAGTTAAAAAGCAAGAACGCTTTCTAGTTGGGAAACTACTAAATTACGGAATTTAAGAAAACTCTCTTTAAAGAATCGGATTGGATCGCTAATTTAGAATAGAATAATTGTTAGCAAATAAGGAGATTAACATTTACATCAATTACGTTTTGTGACATACTCAATTCTATTTAATCTACGTAAATTTTCCCAATCATTCTAAGATAAAAAATTTGCTTCTCATTCTTCACATTATCTAATATGGGTTTTCTCTGGTGACTCAAGATGATTAGGGGATGTAAAAGTAGATTACTTATCGCTAACATGAAAATTCTATGACGAAAAAAAATATACAAATCAGACATTATGAGTACTAATATCGTGAGAATATTTAACATTCTTACAATTACAATACAATCCTACAGGTGCAGTACTCAAAAAACTAATCTGTCAATTGTCATATTGATATAACACATTTATAGAGTTTATGTTTCCAAAACAACTACAAACAATCTTATCATGTGTTTGTTGCAAGATGATACATTAGTATCACGATTATTAGCAATGAAACTAAAACATATATTACCTGGAACAGGAGCCTTTTTTGCTTCACAGCCTGTTGCAATGTATAGTACATCATAATCAATTGAAGATCCATCATACAACTTAACTTTTTGTTCTTTCGCACCGACAGCTACAGCTTCGCAGCCTTTTTTTACCTCAATATCATGTTCACTATAAAATTCTTCTTTTCTCAACTGTATTTTTGATATATCATAATCCATAGCCTTATTTACCATAATTCGATCATATGGATAATAGTCCTCTTTTGCTATTAATGTGATTTTACCTTGAAATCCTTCTTGTCTTAAGGTCTCAACACAAACAGCACCTGAAGGTCCACCACCTATTACCACAAAATGTTGATCATTATTTGGATGACGCTTAACCATAGCCTTCACTCTTCTATTGGTTTTAAGTTCTGATTTTCGTGCACGCACTCTAACATTGTTATTTTCTACTGTTACTTGATAGCATGGGAGAGAATCAAGACCTGCAATTACATCAGTTAGCGTTTCAAGTCTCAATTTTGCTTTACCAGAAGTGTACCTGGAAAATCTTCGATATCGCCCGTTCTAATATCAAAACACGCCCCATGCCAGTGGCATATAACACGTCCATTACTAAGCACACCCTCTTGAAGAGGTGCATCGAAATGGGTGCACTTAGAACCTACGGCATTCAAGTCTCCATTCTGACGAATTAGTAAAACTTCTCCTTCGCCCTTTAGGTCGAAAACCTTCATTTCGTTTTCTTTGATATCCGAATCTTGGCAGACTACATCTTCTACAAATTCGTCTTCTGCAGGAATTGTCCTTTTAGTTACTAAAAATCAAAAGTAATCATTCCAAAGAGCGCTGGAATCGTTTTACGTAGTTTGCAAGAAGTTTGTGGAATTGATTTATTTACAAATTATTGTTCTGTGCAACAACAATAAAACCATATATCGTATGATATAAATAACACTTACATTGTTGAGCGCTTTGAATCTTTACGCTTTTGGATTTACAACATCCCATTTTCTTCGCTTGAAAATCTCACATTGTTTTGTAATAATACCGAGTTATAACTACATAAACTTTCTAATAGTGCAAATCTGGTCAAAACATTCACTATCTTTAAGTTACATAATTCAAGATTATTATCATCTGGGCTAAACGATAACGCGTACTATATTGTTGTTTTGTGATAATTTGTATTAAAAAAAATCTAAAATGTGTTCGTTGATTAAATTAGTTTTAGTACGTTTTATTTCTGCCATCCGTATTTTAAAAAAGACATTTTTTTTCTCTTAAAGGGAATGGAAAACTATTGCTTTCAACACATGGATGTTAATGAAAGAATTTCATAAAATTTAGTTTTGGGAAAATGTGTGATATTCATTGCGAATCTGTCATGAATATTAGTCGATGATATGTGTTACGTATGTGTAAATAAATGACTTGATATCAAATCAAAACAATGGGGAAATTTTATAATTTACTTTTTTGGATATTCTTGCAAGTTTAGATCGTTGTAAAATGATCATTGTATGAAATTTTAGAAAATTCCATTTTATACAGCAGTAAATACAATACAAAGTTTAAAATTTTGAAACTTTCCAATGACCAATCAAAACGTAGATCGACGTACCAATAAAATTTCATTGGTTAATAGTTAACACTGGTGGATAGTACAATGAAAGGTCATTGTGATCCTTTCAAACTGAACACTTTATTTATACCATTTCTGAGCATATGAGATGTGTATGTTAATGCTGACTATTGTATGATAGTCTGTTAAGCTTAAATATTGGATATCAGTGACAAAAATCTCACCATTCCATTAGATAGCATTTTCCCATTCATCTATTCAATTTATCTGTTTCGAAGTATCTTTAATTTCTTGTAGAGTGTAAGCGTGCAAATATAGTTTTTTTCATAAGACTATAGTGCTTCAACTGAAGAAGTTATTGGCAATGTCTTTTAATAGCACTATAATAAAGCATAGGATACAGTGGTTTTATTCTTTTAATAGTTAACCGTGAGTCAGTTTTGTATGACGGATTTGAAGCCATAGGGATATTAAGGTGCTCTTTATTAATTTTAGTTTGTTGGAGGTTTATGATAACCAAGCTTGTGTCCATTGATGGTGGAAGTGTGACTTAAGGTAGCTTTTAGGTAGAGGCAAGCAATATACATTGGAGACATGTTTTATGCGCTAATCTTCTCTGAATTATATTGTAAAGCGTAGAACACTCAAGCAGTCTCTTACAATCAACCAGTTAGTGGAGGTGGTTTGGTAGATATAGTCCAGGGAAGATATGGTAGCATGAATTGTAAGACATGTTATCCATTCCCAAACATTCAGGGCAGGACCCGTAAAATGGACATACTGTATATAATACTTTAGAGTCGGTAGCTTAAAAATGACATACCGTCATTATCTACACTCTACGAGGGTGTTTTGATAAGTCTTTAGCCTTAGCATGAAGATGGCGCCACAGGTCAAAATTACGTTAAGTTACGATTGTCTATCATTCAGATGGCACTGCTGAAAATGTGAGCCATTTTGGACGCGTAGGTTTTGTTTGATAGTCGTTTGTGTCAGTCGATGTCAGTGATTTGTAAAAAACGAAGCCAGTCGAATATCGTTCAGTTATAAAATTCTTGCGTTTGAAAGGTCAAACTGCAATGGAAATAAAAGCCGAGTTGGACGCCTTCTACAGGGAGTCTGCCCCTTCGTTCGCCACCGTAGAAAACTGGGTGGCAGAGTTCAAACGTGGCCGTACAAGTGTGTTTGATGAAGAGTGTCCGGGGAGGCCAAAAACAGCAACCGTTGAGGATATCATTGAAAAAGTCCATAAAATCGTGTTAGAAGATTGTCGAATGAAAATAAGAAAGAGAGCACAGACCGCAGGCATATCAAAAAAAATGCGTTTTTAAGATATTACATGAAGATTTGCACATGAGGAAGCTGTACGCGCGATGAGTTCCGCACTTGTTGATAGTGGACCAAAAACGCTTGCGCATGACATCTCAAAGGAGCTGTTGGATCAATTTAAGCGTGATTCAATAAACTTTTTGCGGCGACTTGTAACTGTTGATGAAGCATGGGTCTATTATTACACACCAGAGACCAGACAGCAGTCTAAACAGTGGACTTCAACAAGCGAACCTGCTCCGAAGAAGGTGAAGACGGTGCCATCGACCGGGAAAGTGATGGCGACTGTTTTTTGGGATTTACATGGCATATTGTTCATAGAGTATTTGCAGAAAGGAATAACAATAACAGGATTGCATTATGTTTCATTATTGGACAGGTTGGAGAAAGAAATCCAGTCCAAACGACCTCAAATGCAGAGGAAAACAGTCCGCTTTCATCATGACAATGGGCCGGCTTACACGTTGATGGTTGCGATGGCCAAATTCATGAACTTGGCTTTGAATTGGTTCCCCACGCCCCGTATTCTTCAGATCTGGCCCCCTCTCTTTCCAAGCATGAAGACATGGCTTGGAGGAAAGAAATTCACGAGCAATAATGAACTGATAGCCGCCGTGAACTCGTATTTTGCATACTTTCAGACGTATTTTTTGGAGGGTATCAAAAAGTTGGAGCATCGCTGGGTGAAGTGTATAGATTTATGTAGAGAAGTAAAATCGATTTTGACCAAAAAAACACTTCTTTCTATGTTATTCTAAAGACTTATTAAACCACCCTTGCATTTCATATCTAAGCGAACCATCGAAGAGTTTATGCTAACTTCCGTTATTGACGAAATGCATAACTTTGACATTTTTTAGTAAACGGGGACACTAGCAACTTCTACTACCAAATCGAGCGGTTCTAGAATAATAGCGACCGCATCAGAGCTATTTTCTTTACCATTTTTACGTTTTTACAATTTGGGCAGATTTAAGATAGAATAGAGAGTAAGAACGTTTACTTAGAGGCCAGAGTACAATTACATTGGGTGTAGTGAAGAAGAAGATAAAGTAATATCAATAGTGTTCAGAAATATATGATCTAACATTATAAGGAGAGGAGCGTTTAATATTTAAAAAATACAGGGTGGAATATCTAAGTTGGATAATGTCGTTCTAGTTTATATAATTTGGCTTGCTTAATGTTCTTCTTCTTCTTTTCCTCCAAGTTACGCCAAGTTTCTTTATTTTGCGCAGCTTGCTTTGACATCGTCTGCCCATCTCTTCTGTGGTCTGGCGACGCGACGTTCTTTTTTGATGTCCTAGGTCGCCATTGTATGAGTTGGTTTATCCAATGTTCCGGAGGTTTCCTCGCGGCGTGGACTTTCTCCATAATGTCTGTGACTTTTGTGTTGCGCCTAATTTCTGCGTTTCGGTCTCGGTCTCTTAGACTTAAGCCGAGCATTGCCCTCTCCATAGCACGTTGGGTTGTTTTTAATTTGTTTGCACTTTAATGTGTTATTGCCATTATTTCTGTGCCGTATGTCATTACGGGCAGATCGCACGTGTCCCATACCTGTTTCTTCAAACTCATTGGTATTTCTTGGTTTCTTAGTATCTCATTAAGTTTTCTGAATGCCGTTCATCCAAGTTTTGTTCCCCTTGTGATCTCGGTGATTTGGTTTGGTTCTGCCAACTTAGTGAGGTGCCCAAGGTAGACGTATTCATGGACATTTTCTATGGTTTGCTCGTTTACCTAAATTTGTCTTTGGTTGTTTGGCATTATTTGGCAAGATCGGTTATCATTTGTTCTAATTCTTTCTCATTTCTACTTATTATGACTATGTCGTCCGCAAAGCTCAAAGCAATCTGTGTTTATTTCCTTTTCTTCCCAGTTCAGTTTTTAAATACATTTTCTAGTGCCAGTGTAAAGAGCTTGGGAGGAATGATATCTCCTTGTCTGACACCTTTTTGTAATGGTATTTTTGTCGTATTTGCGCTTTCATTGATCTTAACATGCATGGTGGCGTTTGTATAGATGTTTTTCAACAAGGTGGTATAACGGGAGTATATTCTTGCGTCGTTTAGTCCTTGAAATATTGAGCAAAACTTTACTAAGTCAAAGGCCTTTTGGAAATCTATGAACCCTAGGTGTAATGGAAGGCTGTACTCTTCGCATTTTTCAATCAGCGTTCGTAAGGTTTGAAGGTAGTAAATTGTACTAACACCCCTCCTGAATCCTGTCTGTTCGACGAGTTGATAGTCCAATTTGCTTGTCAGTCTGTTTGTAAAGAACTTGTTAGCAATTTATACAGATGCGATAATAGACTAATTGGCTTATAGTTCCCTATGTCAGTTTCTTGAATATCAATATCACTTCTGAGTTTTACAGCTTGTTGGTGTTTTGCTTTCATTGATTCAGCGGTTCGTCAGTAGTTTGATGGCTTTAGTTAGCGGGTTTCCTCCCATTTATAACATTTCTATTGTTATCCGGTCTTTTCCTGGGCACCGGCAATTCTTAATTTGTTGTAAAGCTATATATATTTCCTGAGTGGCGACTGCAGGTATCTCTTCGGAATTGACATTTCGTATTGTTACTTCTGGGAGGTTTGCTTTTGGGTCTGGCACCTATGACTCCTCCAATTCTGTATAAAAGTCTTCAATCGCTTTAGAGCAGGGATGCTCAGACTTGTGTCTGCGATCCACCACAAAATATTTAGGCGACAAGCGATCGACTGCCGATTACTAAGACTAGACTGGGGCATAGTTACTAAAGGAAAAACATAGATTTTTGAAAATGCTGTCTGCATGTCCTCGGTTCCGAGATCGACTTCAAAAGCTTTTGCGATCGACCGGTTGATTGTTTTCAAATGTATCTTTTATCATTCTTGTGTTATAATTTTGCTTGTCTTTCCTGATTTCCCGCTTTATCGTCTTGTTGATTTGTTAATATTCGTCAGAGTTTTTATCAAGTTTCGTCTCAAGTTAATTAGTTGTTTGTTTCGTTGGTTATTTTTATCTCTTTTGATTTTATTTGAGTTAATATTGGTACTATGTATTTAAGTAATGGATTTTTCTCAATTGTAACGACCGTCTTGGATTTTAAAAACTAAAAGTGTGCTTGAAATTCTTTTCAGACCAAGCCGGGCGGTATCCCAAAACATCAAAACGAGACTCAAGAATTTTTAATCAATTATACCTAGTGAAGTCAATCCGGGGACCCACTGTATAAGTGAGATCAAATCTTGATTGAATATTTTATTACATTTTTAGTGTAGTAAATTATTGATATTATTAATATTCCAATTTTTAATTTTGCTCTATCAAAAGTGTACGTGGAAAATCTTCAATATCTCTTGTTGTAATAACAAGATACGTTTCATGCAACTGACATATGACTTTGCCCTAAATAGCAAGGTATTAACTTAATAATAAAAGACTTAGGCGAATTTGCAAACACACTTTTGGTAAATATTTCTAAATTAGTGTTGACATTAAACAATTCTTCTTAAATATCCATCTTAATTAGAAAATACGAGTTTTGACTCATCCTTAAAAAGCAATAGTTGACACAATTGTAACTGTAAATAAAGATAGATGTCTAGCAGGTCTTCTTGCTGTTTTCCTACTTTTCCAATCTACTCCTAACACTTTGTATTGATGTATTTACTTCGATTTCGACAACAAAAGATTTCATAACTTTATGGCGTTAATAAAATCTTTCTATTGAACTAGTTCTTACCAAATATTAGTAAAGAATTGATTATGTGAACCAAGTGTATGACACTTTTGGAAATCTTAAGCTTCTTGCAATCTCCCTCTGAGGACCCTGTACTGTCACTAGGCCTACCGCTGTTAACCAAAATTCTTACCTCATACCACCTACTACTGTACAGCCAACATGCACAAGACAATCAGTAATAAAATTAATTGCAAGTAGAGTCTAAAAAATATATATTTTCATAAAAATTTTAACAAGCAGGTATAATTTACAGTCACAGTTAGTTACAATAAACAATATGCAAAATTACATTCTTACTTGGTATATCTCTTCTAATACTATTTTTGATTTTGTTTCTAGACGATGTGGTGCTTTTGTTGTTTGTTATACACTATCAATTATTGTAGCCATAAAGTATTGAAACTTTAACGTAATTATTGCTTTCTTTGTAGTTTTGTGACGATTATTATGTCCTATCACTCTGGCCTAAATCGCAAAGTCAGATTTAAAGCCTTATTGGTAATGTCATTTTAATCTAAGTTATCAATAATAATATTCTATTTCTTGCCTATCAAGAAAGTGCTTAAAATACTATACCTCACCCCGTTCATTATTCATTTTAAACAACAAATATTCTTGAACGAATCTACAATTAAGACAGTAAGATCATCAAATTAGTGATGAAGTAAGTAAAATTTTGTGTAAATAAAACATAGAACTTAGTAAATCTTACTATACTCTTGTTAATTATCCAAATGCTCTCCCAGTACAGAAGTGAATTCTTTATTTATTGATGACTGTAGCACAGCAATATGGTAGAATTACATAATAATAATTCCAAATTTGGAAAGATTCCGTTAGCTCTTACTTCCATAAAAAAAATGTAAAAAACACCAAAACTTCAATTAGGTTATTAGTAATTCTTTAACCATGCCAATGGATCTTTTTCCACATCTCTTCTATATAGTTTCTTTCCTCGGTTGATATATTCTGCATATTGAGAAACGATAGGTTCCCTTTTACAATCAGAAATTGCAATAACTTCATCCCCTTTTAAATAATATGCTACAAAATTAAGTTCTAAAGGATCTCCATAATGTATAATATCATCATATCTTCCATGGCCGGCATATCGAATGCCATATCCAAATAACCTCGTCCAAAAGAAAGGTACGCTTCTTAATGGCTGATTTTTATTTAACATATTTATTGCAGCCATTCTACCATGATACTGAGCTAGTCCATAATGACCGATTGCAGCTTTCATGTTGTCACGTACAAAGACAGGAGCAAGAGCAATGTCACCACCAACAAAAACATTTGGAATGTTTGTTTGAAGATATTCGTTTACTTCAACAGTACCATCTTTGCCCACTGTAATTCCTGAATCTTTTAGGAATTCGGTATTGAATGTAGTCCCAACGCCCATTATAACTATATCTGCTTTTAATATAGTACCATCCAGAAGCTAGACACTTCCGACTGTTCCATTTCCATCATCGATGCAACGCTTGAAACCACTATTTACAACGAAATGCACTCCATTCTTTTCAAACATCTTCATCACTCCTGCGCCAATTTGAGGGCCCATAGATGCTTGGAATGGAACGGAATCTTTACTTACGATGGTAACCTTCTCGACTTGATCAACACAATAGGCAGCAGCTTCCATACCAATAAAACTTGATCCTAACACCACTACGTGTTTTTCGGGGCTTAGTAATGCTTGGGCGTACACAGCATTATTGTATTCCCGGAAAACAATCACATTCTTCAGGTTTGCACCTACAACAAACATAGAAGCTAAAATTATAATCATGTTCTATATGTAAAAATATAATTTTACAGATGTCCAATTCTTTACCTGGAATAGGAGCTCTTCGTGCTTCACAACCTGTTGCGATATAGACAACATCATAATTCATCGAAGATCCATCTTGTAATTTAATTTTCTTTTCTGTTGTATCAATACCAACAGCTTCACAGCCCTTCTTTATGTCAATACCATATTCGTTATAAAATTCTGGTTTTCGCAATTGTATTTCCGACATGGCAACATCCATAGTTTTATTTACTCTTATACGATCGTATGGGTAATAATTTTCTTTTGCTATTAATGTGATTTTACCTCGAAATCCTTCTTGTCTCAAAGTTTCTATACAAACAGCACCTGAAGGCCCACCACCTATTACTACAAAATGTTGATTATTATTTGGATCACGTTTAACCATAGGTTTTATTCTCTTATGGGTTTTCAGTTCTGATTTTCGTGCACGTACTTTAACTTGGTGGTTTTCTACTTTTACTTGATAGCAGGGGAGGGAATCAAGGCCTGCAATTATATATGTAAATTTGTACTCCGATTCTTAATCTAATTGTATCATAAACGTACCTGGGAAATCTTCAATATCACCAGTTGCAATATCAAAGCATGCTCCATGCCATTGGCATACAAGACGTCCGTCACCAAGCGCACTTTGTTCCAAAGGTGCGCCATAGTGAGTACACATGGTACCTAAGGCACTTAATTTCCCATTCTGTCGAATTAACATAACTTCTCCGGCTTCTTGTAAATTAAAAATCTTCATTTCTTTTTCTTTAATGTCCGAATCTTGGCAGACCACACCTTCTATAAAATCATCTTGAGGAGGCATCGTGCTCTTGGTTGCTGAAAATAATAAGTTCTTTTTACAAATAGTGAGATTTTATTTTACAAAATATGAAAATTAGTGCGACAGGACAAACTCGATCTAATATTTCATCTGGATTTGTTTTTAATTAGCAATAATATACAGTGTATCCAAGATAAGCATGCACAGCATGGGGATCTTGGAAACGGTAAGAGATACAGAATCAGTTAAAAGGAATGAAAGCTGTCTATTTATAGGACCTCTTTATTGGCGTTTGCAAAATCTAGATATCTAAAAAAAAGTAGATTTCTAGATTTTCGTTATTATTTTTTTTTATTTATTTGAAGAGATATGGGAAAACTAAAATCACTTTTCCATTGCCACTTTTTGTTTTCTATTAAAATACGCTAACAAAATTCCTGTACAACGTTTCGGTTTCGAGTAACCATCATCAGCCTCATTTTTTAAATAGGCGGAAAATCAACTGAAAATTGTTTTGGATAGCTCTTGTTGTCACGATTCTAATGATGTAAACATGATAGGGTTATTTTGATTTCTTATGCTATAAATTAATGCATTTTGCAGTACCCTGGCCTGCACGATCACCTGCTCTAACACCATTAAATCTCTTTCCTCTGGTGTTATGTCAAGAATCACGTGCTCAACCAAAATTCTGAAGATGAACAGCAATTATTACAGTTGGTCACAGCAGCGTTCAACACAAAAAAATCAAAACCAAAATAACCCTATCATGTTTCCATCATTAGAATCGTGACAACAAGAGCTATTCAAAACAATGTTCAATTGTTTTTCCGGCTATTTAAAAACATGAGTTTGATGATGGTTACTCGAAACCAAAACGTTGTACAGGAATTTTGTTAGCGTATTTTAATATAAAACAAAAAGTGGCAATGGAAAAGTGATTTTAGTTTTCCGATATCTCTTCAAAATTATAAAAGAAAAAATGATAACGTAAATCGAGAAATCTACTTTTTTTTTAAATATCTCTGAAACTATCCAAGATATCTAGATTTTGCAAACGCCAACAAAAAGGTCTTATGAATAGCCAACTTTTAATGGAAAACATGATTAAGATCATTCAAGGACATTATTTCCCCTGAATTTAAATATTGAACTTTGTTTACTTTATTTTCAACAATAATCCTAAATAACAAATTATGTAATGTAGCATTTTATAATTTTCCTAATCGACATTTTTGCTTTAATGCTGTTTTAAGTTTCATTTGGTGTTTAATTAATATTGAATTAAAAATACTAACTGCAACTTGATTAGTAAGTAAAACAAAGCGAAACAACGCTATTATATTTTTATTAAATATTTTAATTTTTCTTATTATTTATATTCATTTATTTATTTACTTTTTCGGAAAATTGACCTCTTCACATGCAGCTAACAAATACTACGAAAAATCAACATTATGTAATAAAAACATGCGTCATAGCTGAGTAGTACTAAATTCAGGATTATACCTATTCATAGAACACTTACATTGATGTGCAACCTGAATTTTCGCTTTATTGGAAATACAGCACCGCACTTTTTCAGCTAATTTTGAATGTAATCTAGAATATCGCACTTTGTTTTGCAATAATATCAGATCAGCACTGCATAAACTTTCGAACTGTGAAAATTTGGTCAAAACATTTCTTAAAAACATCGTACGTGCACACTAATATTTTATGTGACGTAGTCAAGGTTATGCTTTTATGTAATTATAACGATTATAACTGCTATAATGCGACTGCAACAATATCCTGTTGGCCGCCTAAAATTTGTAGTCACGAAACCGGCTGCCACCCGAAATCTGAAATGGGCCTCCGAGCGCTGTTTTAGAGTAGCGCCCCTCGCTCCACTTCGTTTTCATTGATTGCATATGTACAGGGCTGTAGCTGGCGGGTGGGCAATGCGTGTCTAACACGCGGGCGCCACTTATAAGGGGCGCAAATTTAATGAAATCGCATTCATAATTTTTCCAGGCTACACCCGATTTAAAAAATTATAATGGTACACAAAGTAACAGAAAAATATTCTACAAGATTCTTTGCAACGATACTCATTCCTACAATTAAACCCAACTGAAAGGCGGGTTATATAGCACATCATACAGGTGTAGCATTGGTTCATCAGTCGTATGAATTTAACAATGAACATTTAATGTAACTGAAATGCCCAATTATTTGCTTTCCTAATTATTTTAGAGCGAAATGGTATAGTGGGTTTTTGTAGACAAAAGAAAACTTATTGCATCTGTACAAGTGTACAGCGCTCCAAAAAAGAGAATGAACAGAGCTAAGTACCAGTTGCGTAGGCAACCCATTCTACAACATCACCATTACTTTCAAGCAATTCAAGCCAAGGCAGGTTTTCTGCAGAGCGCCTGTCGCAATTAGTTCCGCTTCATTGAATCTTTACTTAAGCAACAACCGAAATTGTTATTTTCAGTTTTTAAATAAACTTTAGACATGAAAGCTAAATATGTGTATTAGGGTGGTCCTTAAAAAGTCAACTTTCGAATTTTAAGCATTCCAATCCAGAAATCGAATTTTCATTTAAAAAACGATATTTTGAGTCACATTTCATTAAAAAATATTCATGTAACCCGTGCCCCACTGACGATGAAATTTAAATTGGATTTAACATAGGTTTCTGACATTTTTGGCTGCAACCAATCAAAACAAATTTTTGATATGAAATTTGGATTCAGCGACTCAAAATCTATACAGTTATAATATTTTCAGACAAAACGGATAAATCTTAAGAAAGTTATAACGTGCCGAAGCCAAAAACCTATTTAAATCCAATTTAAGTTTCATCGTCAGTGGGGAACGGGTTAATAAAAATATTTTTTAATTAAATAATTCGAAATATCTCTTTTTTAATGAACATTCGATTTCTGGGTTGAACGCTTAAAATTCGATAACTGACTTTTTAAGGACCACCCTAATGTGTATGATCCTTTTCAAGGAATGAATAACACTTTTCGCCGATTAAATAAGAATGTTGTGGTATTGTTTAACAGCAAATGACCCAAAAAGAGAAACGGGTATTTCATTAATACATTTTAGTTGTTTACATTTGTAACTTATTTAAATAAATAAGATTACTGACCTAAAGATGTTATTAAATTTAACCTCGGCTCCTGCAAGCTATTAGCTGAAAATAAATCACGAATTGCTGGCAAATGAAAAACGCTCTTCTCAGAATTAAACAGAATATTTCTCTGTGGGTTTTATAATACGCTTCTTTTAGAGCTTAAAGTTAAAGCTTAAAATTAATGCATTCTTCACTAAAACTAACTATTAGTGTTAATTAAAAACTTTTCTAATAAACACAACCTTTTAAACCAATTTAATAATTTGCTATTAATTTAAGTCTTAACTGTATTCCTTTCTTGAAAAGGATGCACACAAATGTTTAGCTTTCACATCTAAAATTTATTTAAAAACCGAAAATATTATAATCCCCGGAGACCGCTTGGGTAAAGATTCAATGATGCGGAAATAATTGCGATAGACGTCCCGCAGAGAGCCGCCTTGGCGTGAAAGTAATGGCGATGTTGTAGAATGGGTTGCCTACACAACTGTAAATACCTTAGAATTGATTATAGCCATGTCCATTCTCTTTTCTGGGACAGTGTACATGTTATTTATATTATTTTCATTTCTCCGAAACCGGGAAAAAATTAAAACAGTAATTTTCGCAAACTCCTTATGATGCGTGAAGCAATTCTACACCTTGTATACTAAAGTTTCGCAAATATCTTGCAAAAAGAAGCGAAAACATTGGGAGGTGGGGGGGCGCCAAAATATGTTTCATCACGCAGGCGCTACAACCCTCAGCTACGGGCCTGCATATTTAAGATGGTCGATGGCAATAGAAGAATAAAAAGTTCAGTGTTTTCTGTTTTTCTAAGCTTGTAATTTCTAAAGCATAAGTTAAAACAAGTAAAAGTCATTTGTCTTGAATAATTAATATTAAAAAATATGTAATTATTAAAAATACTTTGTAGAATATTTATTTTCTGTAGTATTTCAAAAAGAGATAATAGATTTATTTACTCCAAATGAAAGGAAAATAAAAGGCACGTTCTTTTGCAAAAATTCACTTCGTAGTAGGAATCACCTATATTAATTTTTAATTTATCTATCTTTAAATTAACACAAAAACGATTACATTAAGAATCAAATTATCGTGTAGGCTTACATAATACTATATGTTATAAGCATTGAAACCCTGCACCTCTAGATAGCTGTTTCAAACTTTTATGATCTCATAATGTTTATCATACCGTTGTATTTCAATTTGTTCTATAAAAACCAATAATAAGTAGCATGATGAAATGCTCTACACAACAAGCTGCTTGTACAAGTGCAATACAAGGATTCAGAATCTCGGATTCATAAGTACTATAGTCACCGAAGTTTGAACTTCAGAAGCCTACTTTTCAAAAACGATTTGATAGAACTAAATGAAGCAAAAATCTTCTTGAAGCACTAAATTTAGCTTTAAGATGAACTTCTTTTTATTTAATTTTATCGAATGCTCGATAATCGAAAAACTTAGATTTCTATAATTATTAATCGGTGATAAGTTACATATATGATATGACTATACAGATTGTTTCAACAATTTTTTT